>BQNB010135387.1:3249-18166 GCA_026074375.1 Tanacetum coccineum | reverse complement strand
AATAAAATACTAATTGCCATACTTGAATTCATAAAATATGATGATTGGATGTCAAAACTCTTTCTTGATATATTACCTTGTGAGGATGGTGTGTAATCAAAAAGGTTTATGAATCCATGCAATCTTTGAAATGTGTACTTAAAGCGACAATCCAAGTATGGGTTAAGCACACATCTAGGAGCTGGAATCTTAATTTTGATTGTGAAATCAATGTTTTGATTTTGATTAGAACTAAGATAACTCCTTAGTACACCTGAGAGCTAGTGAGAGCACTATGTTTGTTTGTTTTTTATTAAATCACATATATTGTTAACATATTAGAAACAACATTCCATCAAATCTATATTTTATCCCTTAGCTTGGAATAAAGTTTCTCTTCATGGGTGATGACATCAAATAATGTCTATTTTACAGCATCATTTATCCCGCATAAATTACCCATTTTATATAATTATTGCAAGAATTGGTATTTAATTGCTTATATTTATTATTTTCAGTAATTATGAAGTACTTTGTGAAGTTTGTATAAAAGGCACGCATTTTGGAGCATAAACGAAGAGTTCAAGAAAGTCTACTGATTCTGACATCCTATACGGCGTATCATTCTAGAAGCATACACTGTATCCAAGACTTTATGAACTAAAAGACCATTATCTGACTTTGAAGAATATGTCGTATCCACATCAACGATACGCCGTATATGATACTTTGGTCAACAGAGAAGAAAATGAATCCAAGATAATACGCCATATCCACTACAGAGGATACGGCGTATCCACGCGTATACTTCACAGCATAACCGAAGATTAATGATAGTGAAGAGGAGTTATTACACTCCAAAAATAAAGAAGAGGTTATGAAATCATCATTATGATGATTGGTCAAATAATTATTTTGCCATTATGATAATTAAATGCCTACATACGTAAATATGACAAGTCTTTGACCACACTCCAAACAGATAACCCGATACGCTGTATCCAACTCAACAGATACGTCATAAATGGTCATGGAAGATACATGGAAAGTGTATATTTATTCGGTCAAATGTATTAATTAGCCATTAATGGGTAAGTAATACTTACCAGTTTTCTTCCATTCAAGAGCCTATAAATACAAGACCCTACATTCAGTTGTAGGTATGATTTCACCACCAAGTCTGATTCTCAGAAGTTTGAAGAGGCCAAGAAGGTACTGCAAAGTGTTCCAATCCATGGGAGAACTCTTGTAATCTCTACACTCCACTATACGCGTTCGGTTAGCATTATGTTTAATCGTTCATCTATGATTTCGTGTATTGTTACAATGACTATTGGCTAATACATTTAGCCAATATAATGTATTAGCCATGTTTATGAAAATATAATGTTTGGTTTGTTTATCGAATGTCTTAATTTATCACTGGTTGTTTATTATGTTAATCAATTTATACTCGTTTACATGCTAATATGCGACCTGTCATTCAACTGTGTCTAGTCCTACATATTTAATGCGCTACAACTTTGGTGTTGTGTGGGCGTAGGCTAAGAGTCTGGGATAGCTCTCCATATCTGTAAGTAAGTGGGTAAAGTCCTAATAGGGTAGGGTTTAATAAGATAAAAATTATTGAACACCTAAGATAGATTATAATTTACAAACGGAATACAGTTGGCGAACATGGGAATCGTGACAGGGTTACTCATGTCTTATACTTATTTACCAAATTCCACCATTGAGATAAGCATTCATTGCACTAAATAAACAAACCAATGTTCTATTTAATTAAACATGGCTAATATTGTTTTCCTTACATAAGGCTTGACCTCTTCTTTATCTTTTGTCTATCAACTTGTGTGTGTTAATTGTCATCAAACCCTTAGATTAGACACCAAAATCATTCCTGTCTCACAGGCTGAAAGCCTTAAGCATGTATAATTAGTTGTATTAGACATTCACATGTGAGAGATGTTGGGAAATGCCTCTGTGTAATAGAAATACATGAAGCTTAAGGGTCACAACGGCATACCCCAATGTATCTACATTTATAATTCTAATTAATTGTGATTATAGTATCTACAATATAATATAATATATGATAATATATATTAATATATATAATATATAATATATATATATATATTGATATATAATAGTATTGATATGATATATATGTGTTAAATCATGAATTTAATAACGTACGTTAATTAAATTCGTTAGACAATTTAATTAGTAATAGGTCATTATTTAATAAATAATGACTTGTTAAATGAACCTAAGCCAAAACAAATATGGGAAGCCCGTATTGTATAAAAAAAAATACGGTGGGCCACCAAGGTCTAGGAAAAAGGAAGGAAAAAATACTTTGGTTCTAAGTGTAATTACCAAGCCTTATTATGGGATTATGATTTATCATAATCTCGTAACTTGGAAACTAATTCACCCTCTTCTCTCTCCAAATTCAGTCGTACCAAACCCTTTAAATCTAGGGTTTTGGTTTTGATTAATTCAACTTAACAAGGTGTTGTGCATGGTTTAATCGTGAGGATTAAAGAACTAGCAGTTGGGTGATACACCGTGACGTGTATCAATAGAGGTTACCTACTTTGGTAATTAGTGGGTTCCGTGAGGCTTCCAAGGGGAAACAATAATTGTTCTTTAACTTCGTTTAAGCAACTGATCACGCGACAAGAAAGGTAATAATACTTGTTTACTCTCTTATATGCATCATATGGGTCCATGTTGGTGACATTCTTCCGCTGGCCTTTTAATATAAACAAGTTCACTTTTATTCAAAGTAAAATCGATGTCATTACAACAACAAAAGTCGAGTTAGTGACATAATCAGACTTGACATTTACTCTCAACATTTTCCGCCTCTAAAAATAATTTAATATCGCCTCTGGACATATATAAAGCGTCAACTAAAGTTCGGAAGCTAAATCGCTTTCTAACAACCATTTGATCGTAGTGGGTAAACATCACAAAAATAAGTATGCTATAAAATGCGATAATTAAAAAAAATTAAAGGAGAGTTATTTTAAATATCATAAATTGTTTGGATACCACGAAACTCAATATTTTCCCCCCCCCAAAACACCCTAAACGAGTAAAAGAAAGCAATGACGCTGATAAAAAAAAAAGTAATTTTTTTTATAATTAAATATCTCATTAACAGTGTATTAACGTTAGACAAAATAAAATTATACCCTCGACGACCACACAAATTATCTCTCTATAACGGAACACTTTGAAGACTTTCGACAAACTGTTTTTGTTTGTTTTTTATTAAATCGCATATATTGTTAACATATTAGAAACAACATTCCATCAAATCTATATTTTATCCCTTAGCTTGGAATAAAGTTTCTCTTCATGGATTTAGAAAATAAAACATACAACCTTAGAATAGATGTTTATTAGAATAAACAGGTGCGGTTAAATAAGTCTAATATGATATGACATATCATTGAGTGAACCTCAAAGTTCTATCTCTTGGTAAGATTGAACACATGTATGGAAACCTTGAGTCTAGTTAAAGGGTTTATTGTGAATATCATATTGGACTATTTATATCATTTGCATGATTGCAAGATGATTTGACAACTTTAGTATCAAAGTGAAGGTCATTAAACAACTATTGAAAGAACATTTTAAAGGATCTGCAAAAGAACAAAGAAATGTTCAACGTTTATGGATTTTAGAAAAAAGAGTGCTTAGTGTTGTTTGTATACACTAATGCTAGTTTTGATTAAGATGATTCTCAACCCTATTCGTTACATAACTTCATCATTCATGACTCTACTGACTAGACATGCTCGACTAAGAGCAATGTTGCACTATACATTGAAATAATAAGAATACTTTGCAGTTTGAGAGGCTGTTGAGATGATTGTCTCAAATAGATGTTTTGCTGGCTTCAAACATCCTATGGAATGTACTATAGCGATACTCATATAGTGATACTTGTACTTGAGTGCATACGTACAAAATGACAATCATCGTATTATTCGAAACCTTCACTATTTTGTGAGTTTTGAAATAGGTATTCCTAAAGTTTACTCAAATGACTCTTAGTTGTCTTGTACCAAATTGGTCGAGCATGCTAGGAACATTGGATTTTGACCTGCTAGTAGTCTCATGTATATATGTTTCTAGTATTTGGATAATGTAACTGTAAGTAGTTGTATTAAATAATGAATTGATGTATCGGGTATGATCGTCTTCATTTATACTATTGTTTTCTATATTTGCATGTTTAAATCCATGAATATGTTTTTTTAATTGTCCAATGTTGATTGACGATACGGGAGTATCACCAAATTAAAACAAATGTGAGTGTATTGGTAATATTCATCAAGATTGAATATTTAAAGGATGTGTCCGCCAAACTCATATGTTATTCACTGTCTATGAATATTGGACTACCCAAATCTACGAGAACTCACTGCATGCATCGACATCGATAATGAATCTCGCAAGTGGTTGTATATTACTCGTCCATAGACTTGATATGCAAGTAGGTATTGCATGTGTGGAATATCATTTCTTGATATGGTTAAACGTTGTCCTGAATAAGATAGTTATAAAGGTCATTTTCAAAAGTCATGTGAAGCGCATGAAGGACACTTCATTCCACGTGTAATTAAAATACGATTTGTTCCTTCAACTTGTTTTGAAGTTAGATACTATTGGGCCCCTTGATAAATTGATTAGATGTATGTACGGGCGTACCCAAATGTAATTAAGATGAATCTTGATTAGTTTGGTAATCTAGTTCAATATCTACATCGAGAAACAAAATAGTTAAACATCTGGAATGACTTTGATCCATATCCATTGTTAACATGGTAACTGAAACAAAAGGATGACTTATGATAAACCATTTACGCTGAGACGTTTACGAAACAGCACTCGGGTATTTCTAGGGGCATAAGGGGTGTTGTTAGATGCTTACCTTTGCATGTATAATTATTTGTTATTATGACA
Source organism: Tanacetum coccineum (assembly GCA_026074375.1). Classification (NCBI taxonomy): domain Eukaryota; kingdom Viridiplantae; phylum Streptophyta; class Magnoliopsida; order Asterales; family Asteraceae; genus Tanacetum; species Tanacetum coccineum. Next base: position 13,201 of record BQNB010135387.1, on the reverse strand, counting down.
TTCGCAAGTGAGAGCTGTTGGGAAATGCTCATTGTGGATAGAAATACGTGAGCTTATAGGGTCACAAACGCATACACCAATGTATCATCATTTATAATGTATTAATTGTGATTATAGTAGCTACAATATAATATAATATATATATATATTAATATATATAATATATAATATATATATATATATTGATATATAATAGTATTGATATGATATATATGTGTTAAATCATGAATTTAATAACGTACGTTAATTAAATTCGTTAGACGGAGGCAATCTTACCTTTTATATATAAAGGTATAATGGACTTGTTAAATGAACTAAGCCAAAAACAAATATGGGAAGCCTGTATTTGTTATACGGTGGCCAGCCAAGGGTCTAGGAAAAAGGAAGGAAAAAATACTTTGGTTCTAAGTGTAATTACCAAGCCTTATTATGGGATTATGATTTATCATAATCTCGTAACTTGGAAAATAATTCACCCTCTTCTCTCTCCAAATTCGGTCGAACCAAACCCTTTAGATCTAGGGTTTTGGTTTTGATTAATTCAACTTAACAAGGTGTTGTGCATGGTTTAATCGTGAGGATTAAAGAACTAGCAGTTGGGTGATACACCGTGACGTGTAGTGTGGATATCAATAGAGGTTACCTACTTTGGTAATTAGTGGGTTCCGTGAGGCTTCCAAGGGGAAACCATAGTGTTCGTTTAAACTTCGTTGAATCAACTGATCACGCGACAAGAGGTATAATACTTGTTACTCTCTTATATGCATCATATGGGTCCATGTTGGTGACATTCTTCCGCTGACCTTTTAATATAAACAAGTTCACTTTTATTCAAAGTAAAATCGATGTCATTACAACAACAAAAGTCGAGTTAGTGACATAATCAGACTTGACATTTACTCTCAACATTTTCCGCCTCTAAAAATAATTTAATATCGCCTCTGGACATATATAAAGCGTCAACTAAAGTTCGGAAGCTAAATCGCTTTCTAGCAACCATTTGATCGTAGTGGGTAAACATCACAAAAATAAGTATGCTATAAAATGCAATAATTAAAAAAAATTAAAGGAGAGTTATTTTAAATATCATAAATTGTTTGGATACCACGAAACTCATTCCAACCCATAAACTAAAAAGAAATCAATGACTCAGATTAAAAAAAAATTAATTATTTTTTATAATTTAAATATCTCATTAACAGTTAATCGTTAGACAAAATAAATTATACCCTCACGACCAGCACTAAATTATCTCTCTATAAACGGACATTTTGATATACTTTCAACAAACTTTTTTTTTGTTTTTTTTCACGTTTTTTTTGTTGAAACCTGCATGAAGAAATCACATGTGATTAAACACTAATTTGAATATTCTTATAAAATCACATGTGATATAACACTAACATTATATGTGATTTAACACTTATATCGAATTACATGTGATTTCATTAGAATTACATATCATATATGATTTATCAGTAATATCATATGTGATTTAACTCTAATATCACATATGATTTTGTTAGTGTTTAATCACATATGATTTATCATGTAAATTTCAACAACGAAAAAAAACAAAAAAAAAACATGAAAAAAATGAAAAAAAAAAGTATGTCGAAAGTCTATCAAAGTGTATATTTATAGAAAGATAATTAAATGCTCTCTGTTATGGTATATTTTTTTCGTTTAGCGATTAACGGTGTAGAAGATTTTAATATTTGAAAAAAAATGATGCAAATGAGTTTTTGGTTTAATCTCATCTATTGGATCACGATGGAGATGGAAAGTGAACATTAATCTTTTGATATCCAAATAAAGTTTGAAAACCAAATGAACTTAAATTAAAAAACAGTAGCCGATTACATCGAAATAATAAGAATACTTTGCAGTTTGAGAGGCTGTTGAGATGATTGTCTCAAATAGATGTTTTGTTGGCTTCAAACATCCTATGGAATGTACTATAGCGATACTTCTACTTGAGTGCATACGTACAAAATGACAATCATCGTATTATTCGAAACCTTTATTATTTTGTGAGTTTTGAAATAGGTATTCCTAAAGTTTACTCAAATGACTCTTAGTTGTCTTGTAACAAATTGGTCGAGCATGCTAGGAACATTGGATTTTGACCTGCTAGTAGTCTCATGTATATATGTTTCTAGTATTTGGATAATGTAACTGTAAGTAGTTGTATTAAATAATGAATTGATGTATCGGGTATGATCGTCTTCATTTATACTATTGTTTTCTATATTTGCATGTTAAAATCCATGAATATGTTTTTTAATTATCCAATGTTGATTGACGATACGGGAGTATCACCAAATTAAAACAAATGTGAGTATTGGTAATATTCATCGAGATTGAATATTTAAAGGATGTGTCCGCCAAACTCATATGTTATTCATTGTCTATGAATATTGGACTACCCAAATCTACGAGAACTCACTGCATGCATCGACATCGATAATGAATCTCGCAAGTGGTTGTATATTACTCGTCCATAGACTTGATATGCAAGTAGGTCTTGCATGTGTGAAATATCATTTCTTGATATGGTTAAACGTTGTCCTGAATAAGATAGTTATAAAGGTCATTTTCAAAAGTCATGTGAAGCGCATGAAGGACACTTCATGCCACGTGTAACTAAAATACGATTTGTTTCTTCAACTTGTTTTGAAGTTAGATACTATTGGGCCCCTAAATAAATTAATTAGATGTATGTACGGGCGTACCCAAATGTAATTAAGATGAATCTTGATTAGTTTGGTAATCTAGTTCAATATCTACAACGAGAAACAAAATAGTTAAACATCTGGAATGACTTTGATCCATATCCATTGTGACCATAGGGAACGAAACAAAAGGAGACTGATGATAAACCATTTACCGGAGAGACTGTTACGAAACACACTCGGGGATTGCTAGGGTATAAGGGGTGGTGTTAGATGCGGACCTGGCAGTATAATTAATTTGTTATTATGACATCGCATGTGAGAGCGTTTGAAATGCCCTCATTGGTGATAGAATGACCGGAGCTTATAGGGTCCAAACCATACAACCAATGTATCAATCATTTATAATGATTATTGTGATTATAGTACTACAAATATGTAAATAGGTGTAGATTTATATATATATATATATATATATATATATATATATATATATATTCGTTAAATCACGATTTAATAACGGACGTTAATTAATTCGTTAGACTATTTAATTAACTAATTCCTTTTTGCGTCTCCTATTTCCCGAAAGGATACTATTTTCGACAATATTGTTTTACACTCTTTTTATTGGTGTGTAGCTAGATGTAATAGAACTTTGAATTGGGTTAGTTGGCTTCAACACCCTTTTTTGATTCCTTTGTAATTTTCTAGCTCCTGCGATGGTCTAATAAAGTCAGTCGGTTCATAAGAAAAAGTTTTTAACCCCCATTGGCGGGGGGGGGGGGAGCGCAGGATTTTACGTTTTTTTAGATTTTAAAATGATAGAATCTATCAACAAACTTTCAACAAAAAAAGCCACAACCCCAACATTTTGAATTGTTAAATTAGAGTAACACAGCAGAGTACAGATTAAGCCACACCTACTATATCTGATGAGTTGTTATCAAATTGTTTCAAAGAACGTGAGATTGTAATCAAGAGCTGTTGTGTTTATTTTTGTCTGCCATCAAGAATAGCATAAAGAACTATTGGTTTCGAAGGGCTGAACAGAACATCACATCTGAAATAGCCTTTTCTCTCCAGCTGAAGTATCTCTCCATGCTTTAACTTTCTCCAGAGTTGTCAGCCCTGACTCAAATGCGGTAATTTCTTTCTTACTATTTGGGTTCACATCGTCAATCAATTTCTCATTGTCGCTCAGCTGCAATAGGAAACATATTATTAACTCCTTTGAAAAATACATACCCATTACAAAGCTGGCCTCAGCTTATTATAACCCATTTCCTAACAACTCGACCTACCTATTATGTCACTTACAATTTAAATGCAAAGCTAGATGTTCTTTATAAATTGTTCAAAATGATTAACTATTAAAAGGAAAAGAGAAGTCCAAAAATACCTTATTTTTATTAAGTAGGTAACCGAACTCCAACAGAGTTGGCGGAGAAAGTTCATTAATCTCAAGTAGCCACGTAAGTTTGAGTTTGGTGGTCTTATAAACAGATCCTTCGGGAGGCAGAACTCTGTTCAGTTCTGTCACATTTCCATCTGAATCCTTCTAAATTTCTTTAATACTTGCATTGCCCCAGTCCATTAGAGTAATATCCAGATTACCCGATATGGCCTAAGCATCAGCTATTATGCTTTGGGATTTTACGCACAAATGGAGTCTCAGGGCCATTCAACAAAGTCAACAATACACGACCTTCTTTGACAATTGCAGTGTGTCGAGGACAACATGATCAATTATTTTCTTGTTAATGCTCCACAGTTTATCCCATTCCATAAGATTCAGATTCTTTGACGACCCTTGTTAAGAAAAAGAGAACAAAACTAAGATCTAATAACTAAAAATGTAGAGATTGTACTTCATTTTAACTCGAGAGTTATGCTTTATACCTAAGAGTCCGGGTCAAACAGGTTAAAAAATAAAGCAAAGAAAGAAAAACGGTAAAAAATCGTCCAAAGTGTATTATTTATGAACTTCTTACCTACTCAAGTATGAATTGTATTAATGCCTCCATTTTTAGACCTCTGCGTACCATTCCTTGCACAGTCGGGAAATGGGCATCATCCCATCCATCAACCATTTCGTTCTCAACGAACCCTAGAAGCTTCTGTTTGCTAAGAGGCATATATACAATATTTAATTTACTAAATTCATATATATGAACCTTTCTAAGCCCCATAGTCTCTTGAATCCGCAAATACAGATCATTTTTGTCATGATACTCGCTAGATCAAAGAGCATGTGTACCTTGAATAGAATCAACAAACGGACAGCCAAAATCATATGTCAGATAGATTTTGTACTTTGGACCGATTCTATGATGTGGGGGTTAAATTGCAACGATAGTAGACTGGATCACGAAGTGACTTGTTTGGATGTTGCATATCAACTTTCCCTTTTAAACAACATTGTAATCCTCTATCTGATCCAGCAAGCATTTCGTTCTATAACTTGATATTTTCAGCGACTGTGTTGTTTCTACACTTGGAATCAATCCTGGCCATACGCTCGCTCTGCATTTGCTCACGTGGAGTATCGTGAATAAAAGATTTTTCTTCTTCGATCAACTTTTGTGCAATTCCTATAAGCTGCGGGAAGTAATCAGAAGTAAATATGAGCTCATAATTAATACCCATAGTCTCGAGGTCATTTAAAATATTATATACAAACTCATTATTCTTCTTAGCTGGATTTGTATCATCAAAACGGATGATTTGTTTCCCGTGGTACTTTTGAGCAGAGTCTTGGTTCAATAAAGCAGCCTTTAAATGACCCATGTGGAGATAACCACTTGGTTCAGGGGCGAATCTTAAGCGAACTTTTCCCATCTCTGCATGAGGCAGATAAACTTCGGGTCGTTTACCTTAAAACATGTAGCCTTTTCAAATCCATCACCAATAAGAGTATGTCCTTCTAGGGCTTCAATTTAATTATAAACATGACAATCAGAGAATGTATGTATGTCACTATTCCGATAGGTTCGTTCCAGAAAATCAAATCGATACAGTAATCATAATCAGGAATCTAGAAGTCGATAAGAACCCTATAAAGGATTACAGAAACTTAACATGCAAACTAAACACATTTATCTGATTATCTCTCGTGTATATTCAGACAAATTAAATCATGTGCGTGACATCTCTAGATTAAAGACACATTCGATCATAATTACACCCGTTGTACCACACTCATGAACATCAAATTCTTTTAGCATCTAACATAAAAAATCCCTTATACACTTGAAAATGGCTCTCTTGTGGTCCACTTATTAGCTTTGATCTTACCACATCATACACTTGTTTAGTAGTTAGTACAGAGTAATAACCTTGCAACATGGACATCTACTAACATGTTTTCCTAATTTGATTCAGGTTAGATAAGTTGTGCTCAATGAATATAGATTTCCAGAGAGAAGAGGTAATCTGATAATACCAAACAGGATGAAAATTACCAATTCAGAAAATAGAATGAGTACACCCGCCAAATATTTGAAGGTAGCGTTGAGCATAGCGCTAACTACGGTCAAAATAAGGATGTGAAACTTTTACCTTTTGAGATGGAGGATCCGAATTGAAACCCCAATCATTGTCGGATCCTACATTACCGACATAATAAGCACCTATAGAATCACCACACCTATTGTCTCCTAAATTACTACGCACCCATAAGACTGAATTCCAGAATCAGAAGAAGAACCTGCTACCTTTTTCCTTTATTGATGCAGGATACAAACTGACCCCCAAATTATTGCTAAGCAATTGAGTATCAAAAAATAAAGGACCATTATTCAGGTTTTCAAATTGAGGTTCATTATTTACGTTTCTAAATGCAAATTCAAAATTTATATTTTCAACTTTTTGTTTCCCTTCCATTTTTGAGTTTTTGCTCGATTGCCTCTTCAAACCTTCTGAATAACAGAACTGAGATATTATGGGTCTGAATATATCCAAAGCAATGTTAAGTTTAAAGTGCTTAGAGCTTTGGTTACTTCTATTATGTTATGGGTACAATTAAGTGGGTTTGGACCACTAATTCTACAAAGATTAAGAATGTTCAGCTTACTACACCAAAGCTAACATTAATGCTTTTTTATTTTTTGATACAACCAAAAGAGTATGCATACTGGAAACCAAAAAGAGTATGCATACTTGTAGAAGAATGCTCAAGCTCTTATTCTGGCCATATGGTTGAATAGGGAACATACATTCATGGAAATATTTAGGAACTTGTGTTATTCGCTTTTAATCAAATATCTTTATTTATCAGCTCATATGATTATAAGTGTATAACACATGCTTATGCACATTTTAAAATGGAAATAGAATGAAATCACTTACAAAGGTGAAAAATACCGCATCGTGATCGAGTCTGCCGAAGCCTCCAAATAACGGAAGATCAAAGTGTAGGGAAATCTGAAAGGTTAATAGGGTTGTCAAGTTTTCTGCGATTTCTGATTATCGTGAGGGTAAGAAAGCAATTTCAGCGAATCCACATTCTTCAAGCTTCTAAGAGCCTGCACATAGAGCATATCCAACGTCAGTTTCGCGGGTGATTTAGTTAAGCCTGAACTATTTTTCTTTCAATCCGGTTTTTCAAGGTGATGCAATATTTTTGTGGCTGTTTGAGTGGACTTTGTAGGAACATTAGCGTAGCTCGAGAAAGATCCCGAACCATGCGTGCTTGTGTCTCTTCAGCTCCCTTAACGATTTTGGTTCAAACTCGTTCATTAGAAGCAGCTTCTGACTCGCGTGGTCCAGCTGTTGAAGTGCCGTATGTAACACCCCCAAAATCTGATATGCAGCGGAATGGTAACATTGGGGTGTTACGTCAAAGTACAACAATCAAGATATAGGAAACGACTTAAAAATGGCGTTTTAAACAAGAACATTCGATGCATTATAGCAAAATCAGAGCTTATACATTAGGTCCCATAAGTTTTGAAAAGAAAAGACATACTACATGTTGATCTGGGTTATCTTTTATCCATAACAGGTCAACGTGGTAGGGTTAAAAGATTTAACTAACACAAATACGGGTCAAGCAGGTGGACATCACCAAAAGTGTGTTAAATTGCATAAACTTCCTAGATCTTTTTAGTAAAAAACAAAAGCTGCATATTGCTATAATAAAAAATGTAATACTCATATTCAACATGTTTTATTTATAAAACTCAGGAAAGAATAAAAAAGGTCTGTGCCAGCCCTCCCCGTACACACTAAACCTGAATTTATAAGTTCATATACCAACTAAACCTGGATTTATAAGTTCATATACCTATATCTTCATACCCATAACTATTACATCCTTCATGTGTAATTACATAGCAAACACAATTCAAAACCGGTACTTTGGTAGTTTTATCTTTCATGGTTCATTTTTTTACATGATTGCAAACCTAAATCTGAAACTTTAGAATTATGTACCTTGATAAGCCTTTGCCTGAATCAAGCGATTCCCAAAACCGGTAGATACATGGAGAAGCATTTCCGTAGAAACGGGAGTTTGAACCTGCCATTATTACTACGACGTTATTAAAACAGTCAGTATAAAAAATCATCAGCAAACGCACGCAAACCTCATAAAACACACGCAGTCATCATCTGCTACATATAGAAAGAACTACAGCTACATTTTCATTGTTTGTAGATCAGTTCCAGAATATGTTAAAAGAGTGTTTGGGATTGCTTATCAAACATAAGAATATGAGTATAATTCACTCATACACTCACTTGTTCAATTCTATAGCACTACAACAGCTAACTGTACGAAACTACTAATAGAAATATACCCCTTTGTTCCTTATTGACAATTTGACCTAATGAACACGATTTTCACCTCTCGATTATGCGTGAACTTTTTTCATTAGGATTCAATGTAATAATAGCTATTCAGGTCATTTCAATGTTAAATTACTGCAAACAAAAACCATACATGATAAGTAAACAGTTGCTCATGCCGTTTGTTGAAGCTTATATATAAACCTATGAGCTTATTTGACCTTCAGAACACAATTAAGCCTTTTTTAATTGAAAACCTTACGCACCAAACACAACCAAATCCAAATCTCAACAAAACCACAACAGCATACCTTAAATTTGCAATTCCTTCTTGTTGAAACTGAAATACGATGCCACCGGACAAAATCTAAGACACAAACAAAGCAAATTAAACAAAATTACAAACATAAAACACAAAAAAAAATTAACAAAAAACTAAATCGAAATTGTAAATGTGTTTGAATACCTTAGAAGCAATAGGGGTGGTGGTGTTTAGCAGAGACGGCGGTAAGCAGCAGCCGATGATGGTGGCCAGCGGCAGCGCTGGTAGTACTACACAAACACAAACCAAATTAACAATATTAAAAGAATATTAGGCGAAAGAGCAATTAAATCAAACCCAAACTATAAACTAAATTTAAAAACATCAAAACAAACCAATAGAGTTAGCTTGCAGCTAGAGATGAAGTTACCTAGTGAATCTTCAATTTCATCTTATGTGTGTGTCAAAATATATGAAGTGGAAACCAGATCTCAAAACCATTGAATATAATAAAGTGAAACGGTGGAGAAGGATCGAGAAGGAGAGAGAGAGAGGTGGGTGAAAATAAAATGGTGGTGTGTGTGGGAACCGGGAATAATAAAAAGGTAGGAGTCGGGTCGGAGCGGGTTGCCTTCATTACTAAATGCGTTCATTAAATGTGTCTTGAGGGAATAATCTTCCTGATTAATAATATAGTATAATATATTACGTTCTCCCTCTTTCAATCACTATTGTTTGCTTATGTTTCAAGTGAACTAGAAGGTATCCGCGCAAAGCAGCGGTTTCGGAGGCATTAAAAATAAAAAACTAAAAATGAATAAAAATATATTAAAATAAATGTTAAATTAAAGAGCATAAAATTTTAAAAAATATGGTGAAATTTAATCATGAAAAAAGTAAATAAATAAAAAGATATTTCAATTTAAAAATAAAAGTAATTTTTTAATTAAAAAGTGACATATAACAAAAAGTTGTTACAAGAGGTTGTTAGATGAGTATGTTTATTGTTAAAAAGAGATATTCTCATAAAAAGAAAAGAAAAAAGTCTGAATTTTCAGACATTTTAAAAATAGAATGTATTAAATGCTTTATAAAGTAATATATATTATAATAAAAAGCGAGGTGCCTCCTCAAGCCCACATCTAGAATACACATGATAATTTTACAGGCTAACAAGTTCCATCCGTTAATCTCGGAGTTTATATTCAAGGGTTTTTACCCGGTGACC
>BQNB010135386.1:0-18166 GCA_026074375.1 Tanacetum coccineum | reverse complement strand
GAGAAATCTTTCAGATCTTCAATGGTAACAAAATCTTGTCTATGGTAAGAGTTGAACATGATCATACCAAGGACAGGTTCGTTTAGCACAGTACCAAGTAAATGATCTCCATACTAAACTGATGACTTAAGCCTTTTGTTTGCTTTGAAGTAGTCATGGATGTCATCAGCATGTTTTCTCTTCTTGTTTGCAAGATCATTTAATTTGTCGAGATATCCTAGTTTATGCCCAGTTCTGCTTTAGTTGTGTGTAAGTAGTCCATTCTTGTTTGTATCTGGCCATAGATGGTTTTCCATCCTTTTCCATTTTTGTTGGGACATGCTTTCACTACTTCTATACATTCACCAAGGTGCAGATCATTGGCTTTGAAGTTGGGAACAACTTCACTTGTACCATCCTCTCTGTACACTTTAAGTGTAATTGGACCCTTTTTGGTCAAGACATCACAATTGGTGATTCTAGATTCCGCTCTTCTATTCAGCATTTTGTCATAGTATATGTCATACTGTAACTTATCATTGTAGTACTTGTTTACCACTTCTGGAACAAGCAGATCAACAAATTATGCTTTCCTTAATTCCCCTTCTTGTTTGGCTGCTTCAACTTTGGCATCTTCCTCTAGCTTCTTTTGATGATTGATTTCTTCTTCAATTAGATGGACGTGCCTTCCATCTTCAGTGATAAAATCAAACTTCTTTAATTTCTTTATTGTAGAGGGTTCGACCATAGAGCCAGTCACATGAGTTTCATCATCATCATCATTAGAATCACTGTTAGTACTTTCTTTCTCAGCCTCCTCTGAAGACATTGCCTTTTTACCCTTGTGATATGCTCCCCCTTAGGTTGAGAGGACATTTTTGGTGGACTTTGGAGAGGAGATTGCATTTGAGTAGTGGTTGTGATGATTGGGGAAATTAGTTTTGGTTGTTGGTTGTTTAAGTTTTCTTTTTCAGCATTCTTTTCAGCTCTTCTTTGAAAAAGCTAGGAGATGGTTGCTTGATTTGTGTTCTTCTCACCCTCAGCAGGCATAGTGTCAGCTTGGCCTGCTGAAGGAACACTTTGATCTCCAGCTTTTGATGAGGCAGAATCTAAAACCTGAGCAAACTTGTTCAAAGCTTTTGTGACATTTAACAAGAGACCTAAAAGAGCATCCAAGGTTTTTAGCTTAGCTTGAACTGATGCAACCTGTACTGGTAGTGAAAGAAATTCCGCTGGAAGTTCCCACTGAAGAGTCTTCAGTTCAGTGACTTGAGATGTAAGACTGGTGAGAGTTTTGTAAAGTCCACCAGCTTGGTGGGAATTTCTTTCAAATCTCCCGGTAGCTTAATTTCTAATTCATGAACTTGTTTCTTTAACCCTTTTACTTCTTCAGTCAGTTCATTAAACTTGGAGGGAAGGTCCTTCAGCTCAATTGGTAGTAAGCTGCTAAAGTCATGAGCAAATAAAATCTTTGAGAATTCAGTTTGTAAAGACTTTACCAGAAGCTCATTGAGTTGTCCCACATTAGGAAAGGAGGGTTGAGCTTTGAGGAGAGCAGCTTCAGCTTCAGCTTTGTTCTTCTCAAGCTTCATGCTTTTGAGACTAGAGAATGAGAACATGGTTGGTAAGCTCTTGAATTTGAGAAGACCTAGGAGATGAGGATTTAGGAACTGAAGTGTCTTCAGTTTCAACATTTGTAGTAGTATGAACTTCATCCTCCTCATCTTCATCACTATCATCAACAATAATAAAAGGATCATCTTCAGGTGAATCCAGGTCTTTAAAGCTTGTCTGAACATTTAACACCAGCTTTACAAGATCTTCCAGCTTGATTGTTCTGGAGGATTCCTCTTCCTCCACTTGTCTAGCAATGGAGCTGGCCCTTTTTCCTGTTATGGGTTGAGTGAGGACAGTTTTCAACCCTTCACTAACAGATTGGGTTTGGTCTGCAAGAACATGTGGGCCAATACCTGCAGATATATGATCAAATAAAGTGTTTTTTGTTCTTTCATTCATACCCTGTTGTTGAGGTATAGAGTCATTAGGAGCAGATAATCCAGGATCAGCTTCAGCTATGGAATCTACTGAAGCGTCACATCCTGATGCAGACTCAGAGTAAACAATGAAAGATGCTGAAAAAACAAGCTTATTTAAATTAAATGCTGACATACCACTACTGAGCTAAGGGTTGGCTCTTGCTTCACTAGTGACCCCTAAAGAGGTTGGTCCACCAGTTGCTTGCTGGTCCTCTTTATGCATTTCAACAACTACTGGTGTGGAAGCTGAAGTCTGGCTTGGGTTGGAGTCCATGGCCGAGCTGGACTCTTTCTTTTTTTTCAAATGGCAAGTTTTGGAGCCAGTAGGTGCTTTGGAAGACCCACCTTTTGTTGCCTCTTTGCTAGACACAGAGGGTTGTTTAGAAGAAGTTGAATGCTTCTTGTGCCTAGATTTAGCTCCAGGCTTTGTGCCTTAGGGAACCCTCTCAGCGTTGGAAGAGGGCTTGGGAGCTTTAAATACCACTAGCTCAGCTGCATTGCAGATAGCCAGCATGTGGTCTATGAAGAGAGGTTCTTCAGGTTGGTTGGGCTTCAATGCCCAATTGTTGACACTGACGACTTGAGTGGGATAGGGTGTTACTTCACCATCTCTATAACATTCTTTCATCTTGTGCATCATCAATAGAGATAGAAATCTAGTGTAAGGTACAACCTTTTCCCTATGTCTCTTGTTCAGTTTGATGATGATGTCTTCCCAAAAGATACTAGCATAGTCAATGTTGATCCTTACTAGCAGCAGTCCAGTTAGAACATTCCATTAATTTTTTGGGTCGGACTTTGTCGACCCAAAATCGAATTTAGGTCGGACATGTAGACCCTAACATGTATTGGGAATTTTTTTTTTTTAGCTGCAGTTTTTCCAGATTTTTTCCGCGAAAAAAAAGTCTAAGTTTCATCAAATCCATAATTCGCCAAATCCACTATACGATACTCAATAACAAATCATTACACGTATACAACAATACCAAATAATCACGATCGATAAATTATTATTCAAGAATTACACGGATACGATAACAAAGTGTGAGCTAAAAGTTTTCAGGTGTTTACAAATTCACGATCAAAATAACAAGTCTAACAAATCCATAATAATTAAACATTGACATAGCGCGCGAGACGCACATTCGCCTAATCGAACTCACTTCCGACTCATTCTGCACCTCCTCATTATCCCCTCACGTCCTCCGAATAGTCACCACGCCGATTATTGATTTGTCCCTTCCTATTATTATCCCCCAGTCATTGTCTTCACCGCCAACTCCTATCTATAGCCAATTCATCTCGCTCAGCGTATCGGTTTTATGGGGGATGGTTTATGATGCGGGGGAAGTTGACTGTTAGAAGTAGAGGCTAGGTTGGAGTTCATAACGGGGTTATAACAATTGTTAAAGGTATTATTGTTGACGGGAGTGAAAGGAAATTGGCCGACATAGGGAGGTTGGAGTGGTTGGAGTGGGGCGGGATATCTAGGTGGGCCGGTATATCCAGGTGGGGCCGGGTTTATTGAGGACGGGGCGGGCCGGGATATTGAGACAGGGCCGGGTTATTAGACGGGCCGGCATAGGAGGTTGGACATGAAGTGGTTGATTGTAAGGGATAGGGAGGGTAGGGTTGGGGTGAAGTGAGCCCATTCAGGGCTGCGTTGGGGCATAGTTTGGGCGTGCAAAAGAGGAAGCATAAATATGGACGGTAGGTTTGTGTGCATAGTTAGAAAAATAGTCACCTATGGCTCCATACATCGTCTCACTATTTTGGTACGCCGCGTCAGCCTTCAATGCAGCCAAATATGCCCGTTGCTGCGCCTTCGCGGTTTGCTTCCTTATACAAACTCGGCCTCTTGATCTCTTTGCCTCAATATCGGTCCATCTCCTCCCGACTTTAACATCTGGAATGCTATGGACCGACGCTGCGGACAGTTGAGCCACCAACCCGGTACACTTCCTGCCATTTTCCCGACATGTTCTGGCGGTTGGTACTCGGAATGGACTTCATCCAGATATCTTGAATCTGACTTGTACGGGTTGACCGCGGACTTCTAACCTGATCTTGCATTCCTTCATATCCAATGTGAATGAATAAGAAAAAAAAAAGGTTTAAAAACTAAAATAAAATAAGTTATTAAAGTATGTAAACGAGTTAAATACCCTTTATCGTATCTATTCAGGTTTTTTTGGGTCTTAAACCCCCAGTCTCCCGCTCGAGTTTGCGTCTTCCTACCAAGTCTCAATTAGGTCCTGTTACAATGTCCTTTCTGGACTTTCTATACAATATCGAATAAATTATAACAAGCTATAATATAAACAATATAAACTCTTTTTAAAATATCACAAATTATAAAGAGTCTTACATAATTCGTTCCTGCCATGTTTGCGCGAATGCTTTCTTCCCTTGATGGGTTAGAATTTTGGTTCTTCGGCTTCGGTTGGCAGATTTCTGAAGACTTCTCGCCACCCGATCGGATGGGACCCACCAAGTAACAAAGTTATTCCACTCATCTTGGTTCTGCTCTGTCTCCCCATACTTTCTTCCTGGGGCAGATGATTCTTGCCGCCTCGGGCCGAACCATATCTTGTAAAATGATCGCATTGTTCCTCTTTGCTTATTTTTGCGCCATAAGGATCTCAGCTTTCAATTGCAGCCATGCTTACCCATGGTCCCTATCCGTATAGACTTATGGCCACACACTTTATCCTGATTATTGTACAAGAGGCTCGAGGTCCAAAATAGCTTCTACTTATAAATATAAATATGCATTTAAAATATAAACAAACAATTTAAACAATTAACAGCATATCCACACGTTGATAATAGAAGTAAAATAACAATTAATACCTCAAGTGTAGGGGAAAATATGCGCTTTATTCGCCTCTGGAATTTCTTCCCATTCGCATAGCAAGGGAATGGTACTTGACTGTTTCACCCCATTAGGCTATCAACATGCTTGAATAAGCGACGTGTCGGATGGAAACGTACCTAGATCGCCGTATATCAAGCCGTTTGTCAAAGGGTCGTGGCAATTTTGTCTAAACCTCCTTATGACGCATTCTCGGTCTCGATACGCAGGTTTGGGAACCTACAATGTACGTTATATGAGTCATGGAAATTCAAGTAAAAGAATTTAAAAAATAATCAGTGTTATATAATAATAAATTAAACACAATTTCTTACTTTCGCACTGGGCCGGTTGGGGTCTAGGTGACTTAACACGGCGCATCACCACCGTGTGATTTGGGGGAAATGCGCACGCCATCTGTAAAATAACAAGTACAAGAACACAAGTATTAGTGGACCAATTAATTGTAATCACACATTCATTAAATATAACAATTTTTAACTTTTTAAAAACAATTCCACTCAAATAAAAAATACACATTTAAACATATAAAAAAACATATTCCATTCAAATGCAAAATTACACATTTAAACTCATATAAAAAAAGATTCCATTCAAAGAAAAATTACTACATTTAAGACTCATTCTATAACGTTTTATTCAACGACATCTTAAGATCGATTGTCATAGTCAAGAATCTTCGTAGATAAAATTCTTCAAACATTAGTACTAGGTTACTTCATCATCATCATACACTACAAAATCATCATCATTCATCAAGGAATGTGTATCAGACATCATTTCAGCATTGACTTTCTTAGCATTAGCCATTGTCAGTCATTAACTGTTTGAGGCGTCCACTTCTGTCGATTCAGAATTTTTACTCATATCCGTGATGCTCCAAAATTAGTCAATTCAACGAAAGTGTAACATTTGATTGTGCTGCTACTATGTAAACTTCTTGATCGGACTCTGCACGTCTTCGTATGATATACATGTTCGACGGGATCACTTCCAATCATGTGGTTGTCTTGCTAAGGTCTTCAAGGTTAGATACTTGTAGATTTACTTGTGTCACACAAGTGATTATTGGTTAGTTTTCGTGAAATTCCCTATCAGTCAATATATGTTGTATGTCATGTTCAATGTTTAAGACGATGTTGCGTGTAATAAGGTTCTTAGGTGTTAATGGTGTCAAAACTTTTACATCGAAACAAGACAACTTTCGGTTGCCGTATTTAACGTGAGCTTCAGATTCTTCGAGTTGGTACAATTAAATACTTCTCGCCTTCAACCCTAGTGTTGAAACTACGCTGCATTTAGTGGTATGAAGTATATCGCGTTCATTGTATCCACAACATTTCATTACCGTTATATATGCTAGCGGGGGTATGTAATGTACTAATATGTCCACATGCCAAAGAGAAATAACTCTTCACTACAGCCGCTCGTTCACTTTTTTTCACGAATCTCGAAAGAGATTCAAAAGATTTAGCATGAGCAAATAACTCCCAAGGTAATATATGCTAACGTGTATTTACTTGTGATTTAAAACCACAGGGAAAATTAATTTCCACGTTATCAGGGCGAATTTTCTGCAAAAAGTTCATTATATTAGGATAAAGTCATCGAGGAAAGATAGATTTTGTTCAAAATATAAAAAAGGAAAAGAAAACATACTCTTTGTAAGCCATGTGTCTGCGTCGACTTCAGGACTGTTGTTAAGTACTAAAAACCATACAACTGCTGCCTAACATCTGTAGTCAGCCGGAGTTGCTTTTTTTCATTTGACCGTTCCGTTTGCATGTCGGACCGGACACTGGAATTTATTCTGGTTCTTCTTTAGGCAAACCGTCAGTCTTTCTGCAAGACGTTAAAATCTGTCTCGACATCATCCTTAAGATAACGCTGAACAAAAAGTTAATGCTTCTTCTGCAACATAACCTCCGCAATAGAACTTCAGTTTTGCTTTATTTCGGACATAATTTCTTTAGCTTCTTCATGTATCTTATATAATGGAAAATCCACCTGTAGGCGAATAGGGCCACCTAGAATTAGCTCATCGGGTAAATGTATTAGCCACGTGAATCATTATGTCAAAAAAAGTTGGAGCGAAAAATTTGACTTCTAACTCAATCAAGATATTGATCGATTGTTTTTTAGCTACTGACATGTCATTGCTGCATCAAAGTTCGAGCACAAAGCTGCTTAAAGCTAAGCAAACTGATTATAGGAGCTGCAATGCTTTTGGGCAAGTATTGTTGTACTCATTAAGGATTTAGTAAAGATGCTCATTATAGACAGTCATGAGATTTCATGCCCGGTTATTATTGTTATCATAGACGTCACTTTTGCTTGAAGTTGGATCCAAAACCATCCAGGTTGTCTAATCTTGGATGAATTTAACAAATATGTTTTTTTGCCTTCTGATGGTGAAAGAGAGTACTTTGGATGGGCTTCCTCCACTTCCCGTTTGGTTTTTTAAAACTAACCACAACTCCTTTCGAACTTTTAAAGTTTCCAAGTCTTGCCTTTGCCTGTACGTTGTCTTTGGTTTTGTCTTCTGTAACTAGGTATTCTGTTCAAGCCTCAAGAGCGTTCTTTTCCGTGTGCATGACACGAGATTGTGTTTTAGTTTTGAAAGGCCAATACTCAAGATCCCAAAAGATAGAACGTTACTCAATTCAATTCAATTCTCGATTGGTTTCTAGGGATCTTTTTAAGCAATATCTGGATGTCTTCCCGGGCGACGTTTTAAGACTTTACTATTTGTAACTGGATCTCGCAATTCGGAAAACTTTCTAGGTTTAAGGTGTCGGTTCTTTTGAATCACATTGTATTTCTAATTAACTCCTTTTGTGGATGTCGTTGTCCCTTACAGAAATCTTCTATTGACCAAACATAAGCGTTTTTGTTTCTTGACAGCCATCGATGGAGGTGTCCACGTTTCAGTTGGGGCAATATGCTGTAGTAGCCTTGCCCACTCCACCAGACAAACTACTTCGTAAGATGGGAAATCATTGATGGTCCATAAGAGCGCCGATTTCATATTGTAAATGAGTACCGTTTCCCACTACCCAGCAGGTATTTAGTCCTAACTCCTTTCCATAATTCTTGGAGTTCTTTAATCAATGGCTTGACAAGTAAAAATCAATGTCCTTTGCAGGTGATTAGGGCCGGGAATTAACTTCGTCAAACATTAGGAAGTTTCTTTTCATACACCTCCACGGTGGTCATGTTGGCTGTTGTCAATATGATCCGTCCGCATGCTGTAAATTTAAGTTTGACTCATCATGCCAGAATAAGGATTAAAAACCATCAAGTCAACCCTAATCGAACGATTTAGCTTCACTAGTAGAGAACTCAGGTTTCATGATGTCAGCAAAAATATTTCCATTATGCATCTAACGGCAATACGGGTGATTCATCTTATTTTTCCTCTAGCTGTCCAGTAGCATGCCAAGTCATCCACTTTGCTATGTGTTTTGTGTTGAACGACGTTGTAGTCTAGGTGTTACGGAAAGTAACGCACGATCTTTTTTGCAACTAACTTCTCGGCCTTTGTCTTCTTTTTGTATCTACTCTCTTTGCAGACTAGACAATTAGGCATCTTTAGGTTTTCCTCTGATCCCCAAAATAAAAAACAATCATTTATACAAGCATGGAATCGGATGAGTTTCCCAGACCCGATCTTCTTTTGTATGTCTTCTTGATTTCTTAGATAACGACGTTGGGAAAATTGTATCCCTTGCTAGGGGGACATGCCTTTTGGAATGAGCGCTAGAATCTTGTTAACACCCGGCATCAGTTATTTTTATGTAAAGTCCTTGATTTTTTGTGCGAAATCTCTGTTGTAATTCCAATGTACTCATATAAACAACGCGGTACAACTTTTGGCGTGCGACCTTAGAAAGTAACTCTTCAAACTCGTTATTAGGACCCGTTGTTTGGGATGGTTGAGGACCAGTTGTTTGAGTTGGTGGGGTTGGGACATTATTTGCAGAAATATCTTCGAAAAAAAACGGTATCCATGTTAGTGTTCAGGTGAATGCACGCGGTCTGGGGAGGTTAGCGGGAAGAAGCGGTTCAACAATGATATTTCAAGTGGTATAATGTTGGTCAAACCGTAACGTGTTATGTGTGACCTCAAGAATTTCGAGGGTAACAAGATTATCATCACGGGTTACAAACCCTTCGACTACATGGGCAATGGATCTTTTGTGTACGTTGGGGTGCATACAATCTCTACAATGCTTGATGAATGCAAAAGACCATCTAAAAAATTCTTTGTATTACGATTGTATTATAGTGGTCCTCAAACTTTATCAAATTGTCATTACTGCGTTGCGGCAAAATAAACATTTTCAAGGAATTGATTTTTTATTTTTTTATACCAAAAGTTCATTAACAAATATGTATCTGTTTGTTTACCCTAAGTGCAACTATGGAACGCAATCTAACCCACTCTTTGACTGTTTCGTCCTTTATATGAATGCAGTATAACCCGATTTTACTATTTGAGAAAATTTCGGACCTAGCAGTTCCCTAACTCCCCAAATAATGTGTTTAAAGACATTTTCGTTAGGAGGGTAAGGAGAAACACTGTCGAAATCATCTCAAATAGTAAACCAATTATACGCATTCATATCCTCAATGAGACAAAACATTCAAAAGCAGAGTCCCAAACAGGGGACTTTTCCGCAAATTAATTTGTCTAATAAATTATTTCGGACGGGGGTTTTTATAGGTTTGATTAATTCGGACGGAATTTCCGAAAATTAATCACTAAAATCCTAAAAAATTCCTAAAACATATCAATGACTTTTCTATATATAATCATATAAGGGGGTTGTTTGTTTGGCTTGAGACGTGGGCTTTTGAGCTTATATGATTTCGGTATTTATATATCATAAGCACCAATTTTCCGAATCACAAATAAGCCATAGAAAATTGGGGCTCTATGAAAATAAAGCCGAATCAAATATGATCTTAAACCTCACTTTAAGCCGAAACAAACACCCCTTAAGTATTTAAGCCGCAACAAACACCCCTTTATAAAGTATATTAAGCGAAACAAACATCGTATTTAAGCCAAAACAACACCGGTTCGTTCAATTTAAGCCGAAAAAAACATCATATTAAGCCGAACATAACAGCCCGCATTAAGCCGAAACAAACCTGTGGTTGACTGGGGTGACTTTAAGTTGCTGCTGCCGCCGGTCTTTGCTGCTGCCGTCGAGTCTGTTGACCTGCTGCGACGGTGGTGGTGGTGCTCTAATACACATTATCAAAATAATTAAAACAAAATTAACCTACAATAATAAAAAAAATAAACAAATTAAAAAATAAAAACAAACAAACATCTTTATCCAATTAAGGGTTTAAAACCAACTCCAAACAAGGGTTTAAGAATTATTAATTGAGGACTTAGAAAGAAAAAAGAATTAAACTAATAGAAGAGGAGGAGTGGTGGTGGCTGCGGCACGTGTGCTCGTGTGCGAGTGTGGTGGCTGTGGTGGTGGCTGTGGTGGTGGCTGTGGTGGTGGCTGTGGTGGTAGATGTGGCTGTGGTGGTAGATGTGGCTGTATTTGGTGTGTGAGTGGTGATGTGTTTAGAGGTGTTTTTTTTTTCTAAGTATCAATCGATAGTATGTTATTTTGTAAGGAAGGTATTAGATTACATTTTGGGTCGACATTGCCTATGAATTTTGGGTCGACTTGGTCAAAGATTCTCACGCGTAATATTGTTTGGGTCGACATATATTTGTACTCGGGGGTCGACAATTCGTCCTAATAACGTCTTTTTTTTTTCAGGCGGTGGATTTTTGTTTTTGGTGTTGAAAATATTGGAGGCAAAAATTAGGGTCGACCTATTTGTTTAAATTTGGGTCGAACATGTCGACCCTAAAACCCTTAATAAATTAATTCTCTTTATTAAAAAATATTCAATACTTTAATATTAAATTAATTAAAACTTTTCTTATATTTCATAAAAATAAATTAGAAAATCATTTTATAAATATTTTTTTATATGATAAAAAATTTATTATTAATATTAAAAAGAAATAATAAATAAAAATATTCAAAATATTATCGGTGAAACATAAAATGTTTAATGGATGAGTAAAGAATTCTATATTATTAGGTTACCTTTTATATTATTAATAATTTAAAATTATATTAAAAAAGAATAATAAATTAAAATCATTCCAAATAGTTTAGGGTTTATATTATAGGTTCAATGTATGAGTCAGGTAACTATATTAGAGGTTCAACCGTCATGAAGTGGGTTTTTCTTATTAGAGGTTCATCGTATATGAGTTAGGGTTTCAATATTAGATGTTCCATTGTATGAGTTAGGGTCTTCATATTAAAGGATCTATATTAGAGGTTCAACGTATGAGTTAGGGTTTCATATTAGAGGTTCAATGTATGAGTTAGGGTTTCATATTACAGGTTCTATATTAGAGGTTCAATGTATGAGTTACAGGTTTATATACAGGTTTCTATATGAGGTTCAATGTATGAGTTAGGGTTTCATATTACAGGTTCTATATTAGAGGTTCAATGTATGAGTTAGGGTTTCATATTAAAGGTTCTATATTAGATGTTCAATGTATGAGTTACGGTTTCATATTAGAGGTTCAACGTATGAGTCAGGGAACTATATTAGAGGTTCAACGTATGAGTGAGGGTTCTATATTAGAGGTTCAACGTATGAGTGAGGGTTCTATATTAGAGGTTCAACGTATGAGTGAGGGTTTATATTAGAGGTTTACGTATGTGTTAGGGTTTCATATTTGAGGTTCAATGTATGGAGTTTGGGTTTCTTATTAAAGGTTCTATATTAGATGTTCAATTATGAGTTTCGGTTTTCATATTAGAGGTTCAAGTTTGAGTCAAGGAAACTATATTAGGAGTTAACGATTATGAGGTGAGGGTTTATATATAGAGGTTCAACGTATGAGTTAGGGTTTCATATTAGAGGTTCAATGTATGAGTTAGGGTTTCATATTAAAGGTTCTATATTAGAGGTTCAATGTATGAGTTAGGGTTTCATATTAGAGGTTCAACGTATGAGTGAGGGTTCTATATTAGAGGTTCAACGTATGAGTTAGGGTTTCATATTAGAGGTTCAATGTATGAGTTAGGGTTTCATATTACAGGTTCTATATTAGAGGTTCAATGTATGAGTTAGGGTTTCATATTACAGGTTCTATATTAGAGGTTCAATGTATGAGTTAGGGTTTCATATTAAAGGTTCTATATTAGATGTTCAATGTATGAGTTACGGTTTCATATTAGAGGTTCAACGTATGAGTCAGGGAACTATATTAGAGGTTCAACGTATGAGTGAGGGTTCTATATTAGAGGTTCAACGTATGAGTGAGGGTTCTATATTAGAGGTTCAACGTATGAGTGAGGGTTCTATATTAGAGGTTCAACGTATGAGTTAGGGTTTTATATTAGAGGTTAATGTCATGTGTTAGGGTTTCATATTTAAAGGTTCTCTATTATTAGCACGAGGTCTCAATGTATGAGTTGTATAGGGGTTTTTTTTTTCTATTACAGTGTTCTATATTAGAGGTTTCATTACGTTATGAGTTAGGGTTTCATATTAGAGCTTCAATGTATGAGTTAAGGTTCTATATTAGAGGTTCAACGTATCACCCGCCAAAAATTCCCGCCAAAAACTCCCTCCAAATACTCCCGCCAAGCATTCTTCTTTACCATAAAAACAGATAGTATCTTCTTTATTCCCTCCCAAGCACACACACACTTCTTATCCTCACAACCACCACCAATTACCACACCTCGATCAACTTGTCCAACAGATGGGAGCGATCTATCAAACTTGGTTGGGCATGTGTAAAAAACGGAAAATGTGTGTTACGAAACATCTGCAGAGATCCACCAGCTATGGTCAAACGATACTACGCATGTCTAATTCAAAGGTGACACTATCAACGCATAACTGATTATGTAATAAATATAGTTAGCTTTGTCAAAACTGACTTTCTCTTATGATTTCCTTACTACATAACCAGCCAGGGAAAACTACAAGAGAGGATGTGGCTCTTTATGTGGATGGAATGCTTCTCATGGACCGTCAACACCTCGGAAAGTCATCTCCCGGGACTTCTTCAAGACCATTTCATTCTCGGAACTTCTTCACGGTCCAAGTCATTTCTCATCGATCCTGCACGAATCTCGGAATGGCAGAGTGCCTCAAAATTGTATGTTCTTGGCTGAAAGGCATAAAGGCATAGAGGCAAGGATAAGTGTATTGAGGGACAACTAGCGATGGAAAAGGCATCCCGAGAACCACACCACTCTGAGTCAGCTGAAACTTCCGGAGATCTATCAAGGGATGAGAAACCTTAATATGGAGTAGTTTTTCATTAAGATAAATCATTTTAGCATTTGGAATGTAGAAAAACTTAATATGCTTTAATGTTTGAGATGGGAAAACTTAGTATGCTTTAATGTTTGAGTGTTTATCGATTTCTAATGTAATTTGATATTATAATAATAAACATTAATCGATTAGGAATCATTTCGTGTATTTTGATTATTTATTGTGGTTAAACTACATTTAGTTCGAAGTAAATTTATCAAATTAGCAAACTAATAAATGATAAATTTTTTAATCGATTAGGAATTATTCCGTGTATTTTAATTATATATAATTTTTAAATGCATTTTATATATGTACAAAAATTGTTTTATATATTTATATATAATTTTTAATTGTATTAAATATTTATCATTATTATTTTTAAATGTAATTTATATAGGTATAAACATTTTTCTAATCCTTTTTTTTGTATTTTGGGTCGGACATTGTCGACCCAAACGTGTTTTAATTATAATTATTTTTTTTTTCGTTAAGGCGGAGATTGGTTGAAAAAATTTTGGCTAGCGGATTTTTGGGTCGAACGTCTATTATAGTTTTTGGGTGAACAATATGTAGACTAAACTATTAATATAAAGTTACATCATTTTTATAACTTAGGGTCGACATTGTCGACCCTAAATTTCGACCCAAAACGGATTTGTTGACTAGCCCCATTTGGTTGAAAAAAAGTGGGTCCCATGCCGAGTTTTGGGTCGACATTGTCGACCCAAAATAAAAGCCGACCCCAAATGAACTTTTTGTTGTAGTGGTTCTTTTTGAATATAAAATTGTTTGCTTACACCGAATCTTAAGATCAAAACCAAAAGCGCTAACAACATTCCTTTTGAATGCACGTTACCGTTTGATTTGGTTACCTTTTTTTGTAACGCTTATCGTACTATTCTAACAAGGTTTTGAACCCGCGATTCGCTGCGGCGCGTTTTGTTTATAAATATGAATCTTTAATCACAGCAACCTAAAGCCACTCCACATTTCCGAATGAACATGTATTATCGCAGGCAGAGAAAACGTGTCGTCCACTACTTAGTATTAGAGAATAATGGAAAAGTAAATAGAACTATATATCAGGCATAATGCATAAAAAGAGAAAAACTTCATTAAAACAGGAACCAAACTATACAATATAAGAAGAATAAGAAATGCAACAAACTACAAAACATATGCCGAAACCTCATGACAGTGTTACATCATGGGAGCATTACAAAAAAAAATCCAACCCATAAAGTTGCATACAACCAAAAACCATAAGGAACTTGACTACCACATAGTATCTATAATTAAACTGCTTTCACTGTGAGCTTCCATCGATTCCTTTCCAAGCTAACCCAAACTAGATGAAACACTTGTGCAATAAATACAAACACTTGGAGCAAAATTTTACCAACAACATACTAATTACAGTTAACTCTGCATACTAAGGTCTTAAAGATAATTGCTAAGTTACGACAATATGACAATAGCAATCATATATTCAAATAAAATGTTAATAGTTGATATATTCACATGGCATCTTTCGACTCTCTTTATGCATCAGACATGTTTGATATAAATTTCTATCCATATCAACCCTTTATAAATCATAAGTATATTTTTCAGTTTGTGTGCTTGTAGTAACATACAACTTTATGATAATTAGCATAAGTTTCGAAACTGACTTTTAGTATCCCTAAGTTGCGGATGTAGATATATTTTAAAAGTGAAGCAATTATTAGTGTGTCGAACACAGATTTACATAGTATTTATTCATATGATAAGTATTTGAAATAAAAGGGCAAAGTATGTGCTCACTACGTTTTCTATAGATGGAAGCCTGAGAGAAACTAAGGTTTAGTGCCGCTACCAGAGAGGTCTTTCGTGTAGGCGTTCCAGGACCCCAATGACCGCACGTAGCGCCTCCGTCACACTTGCGGGTGAATGATCAAAGCGGGCTCTAAATTTGTTTTTTCTTTTTTTAAAAGGGGAATCCAAAAGCCCTCTTCATAACTAATTACTACAGAACGGAAAGAACCTTAGACATACATTGCCTTTTTAATTCCACTACTATGTTTTTTACTTATGTCATAAGGGGGTTGTTTGGATTAGACTTTTTGTAGGGCGTAGGAGGCAAACTGTATATTTGGAAAACCAAACGCTATTTCTAATGTCTATTATTGAGCTAAGCTTCTTTACTTATTTGAGGACATAAGTGAAGGTGATACGCCTCATAAGACATTGGACAATGAGTCTTACTGGAAACATGTTCTCATTATTAGGTATAAGATACATGGGTAAAAAATTTTCCCAGGACAATGGCCATATTACCTGTTGCAGAGTTGCGTCGATCTCAACGATCTTGCTGCCCTTTCTTTAGCTTCCTCTTAAGTTTCGCGCTTGATCGACAACTGCAATGCTGCTAGTTTAAATAGATCTTATCAGTCTTCAGGTTTTATTAGAATTGAAAAACTCTTTATATGCTTCACGTTGTTAAGCGAAAGATGAATTCGTTTATTTAGTTTTTATTTTGAAACCATCATTTATGGCTATTATGCCCGGCATACTTATGTATGATATTATTTTGAACGTTTCATTACTTTTTGAAGCAATTATGCACAACATTTTTGCTTATTGAAAGGCGTGTTTTACCTTCTATCCTTTGTAGATGCCTTCAGAAATTCCTTGAATTTCATTGGTACTGTTTAAATTTTTTGGAAAGAAGGCTTGTTTCCCAAAAGGACATGGCAAAGATACCACAAAAGTACTCCTATTTTCACAATTCTACCAACATTATTGAAGTGTAGATTGATTAAACTGAAGGTTATTGCTTGTGCATAAGGAAAGTAGTTTTGTTAGCGATAAAGCATGGATTGATATAGATGAAAACCGGAGCAAAACCAAATCACTGAGCAAGATCGGAAAAATATTTTGCACAATAGGTAGTGGTAAATTGAAATTTCCATTCATTTTTTTAAACTGCCATTGTTCCGGTTTTCTTTAGGATTATTTACAGCCTAGCTATGAAATAAATTAGCAGGATGGAAAACACTTCACTGTGATATATATGCGCAAAAAAACAGGTCATGCTATCAGGATATTTACTACAGGAATTGGACACTTTCAGCTGTGGTTACGATTAAGCTAGGTTTAATATGATTTGACATAAACATTACCATTAATAAGGCGTGCGGCTTGGTCATGCCGCCACGCCTACGCTCACGTATTTATACCTTGGATATTAGTGTTAAATTTCCCAAAATCTTCAAAAGAAGGATTCACGAAGATAACAAAAAGTTTCATGGTCTCACATGTTCTTCAAAAGCAACGTGTGAGCTAACCCAGGTTTGGGGTCTGAGAATCAGCTCCTTATAATAAAAAGTCCTGATTCTTCATCTTCTTCGCCTCTTATATGAACAGCCTGATAAAGAAATTGTTAACCTTATAAGCTTAACATGAACAAAAAAGAGCATCACGGTTAATGAAAGCAATAAAAAAAAAACAAGTAACATGCGATTTTTCTATTCATCCTTACGGGACCCCAGATAATTATTAATTTATTATGTTTTGCATATATGCTGCAAAGAAACTATAATGTACTCAATGAAAAGGGATTTTTGGATACTAACGTACTTTTTCATTTGTGCCATTTTAGCCATAGTACCATTTTTGGTCCATCTCAAACATTCAAAAATGGTTCGGTGTCTCAATTGGATCATTTTGTGAGTTGTGACCCGTACATGTTTATATAAACAACAAAATTGTATAAATCTAATACATAATCTTACCATTTTTATATAACTATTATCAATTTTAAAAGGCAGTTTTTATGGCTCATTTGCCTACAAAACGACTCAAACGAAAGACATTAATCTTATAGATTGATATTTATGCAAAACAAAATCACCAGGAAACATGCTAGGAACGACATAATGTGAACCTATAACACATTTATGCATGAAAAATTATATTTGCAACAGTTATGTGGATGAAAAATTATATCTTTTTCTTTTTTTTGTCCAAAAACACCCTTTTTTTTTTTTTTAAACTCCTGAGTTAACATTTGACAGTGATAATTACAATGTTTACCCTTATGCTTACTACAAACCATTAATTTTAAGAGTTGGACACGGTCTTTCAGAGTAACTTTAATTCCATACCTATCGTTATTACTTATGTCCACTAAGGGGGTTGTTTGGATTAGCTTATTTGTAGGGCGTATGGGAGACTAGTCCACCAAAAGTTGGCTATGCATTAACATAGGGGGCAACACATACCAGAGCATAAGGGAGACTAGTCCACCAAAAGCCAGTGGGCGTAATAGATTTCATATCACCGTTTTTTGGCAGATTTTTTGTTTCCACCTTTTCTGCCGTTTAAACCGCCATTCCTATTAGAATCATCTTTCTTAGCAGATACTACGGTATCACTACTTTTTTGACCGAAGCCTCGAGGTTTCCTTGTCTCCATGTTGCTTGCATGGTTATTATAATGTAGCTCCTTTGAGGTACCTATGTATTACGGGTATATATAATTAATAATTAATAATATAGATATAAAATATAAAAATCTCTTTGATATAATAACATTAATGCCATAACTCACATTTAAAAGTCCAAAGCAGTCTACACGTTTCAACTCCTCGAATGATTTTTAGTTAATCTTTATATATATACACTACGATTTAAACTTACAATTTTGGGATAAGGTATAAGGAGGCCATTAACTACTTTATAGGCCACTCATATATGTATTTGATTTTTTCGTATACCAAATCTTGTAATAACAAGTTTGATGAAAAAGGTAACCTTAAAACTTTTGAAGAGCCAAAAATACACTTGATTACTATTTCTATTCTTCAAAGTCAAAAAAATGAATTGTTTTTGTCGTTCTGTTAAATATTTATCAG
>BQNB010135385.1:0-15874 GCA_026074375.1 Tanacetum coccineum | reverse complement strand
TAGCAATGATCCCCTTTCACTTTCTAAAAATGAGTCATTTCACTTTGATCGTTATTATGTTCCATCATCCCCTCGTCCTCCTGAGAAACCACCGGATGAAGATGAAATTGAGCCCGATACGGGAGTTTTGACTACCAAAGTGGTGGGTGATATTTCAGAACTTTATGTTCATGTGCCTAATGTTTTTCCCCCCCCTACCCCCCTTTCTCCAATGTTTGACACTTTGCTTCCATTTTCATCTGAAAATGACGGAAAAGTTTTCAATCATGGAATTCTTGCTTCTAATGAGGAGAAATCTCCTCATCCATTATCTCATCGGGGCTTTAAAGCTTTCCAGCTTTTTTCTGAAAGCCCGATGATGATCTATGGAGGGAACATTCCTACCTTGGATGTTCCGTTTCTCCATTTCTATCCTCCTTGACCAGCTCAAGTATGGGGGATCGAGTCAGGCTCAAGACTCGGTTAACAAAAATAAGCGCTTCGTGGGTGGCAACCCATGCTTATCCTAATAGTAGTATTAATAAATAAGTGTGTTGTGAGGAGGCTCGCCTCTTCCTTTCTCGTGTTTTGTGGTTTTTGTTTTATTGTCCAGGATTGCCCCGGATTATGAAGCCTCTCGTGCTCGTGGTTTTGTCCTTCGTTCACTCGAGCTTCAATCCTTAGCATGATTATGGGAATCCAATATCCAATCTTATCGACTAACGTTTATCTTTGAGCACACTTAATAAACGGCTTTAGATTTACGTAGAGACCCTTCTTAAAACATTGAGGACAATGTTCAATTCTAGTATGGGGGATCTATCGATTTGATTGTGCATGCAGTCGTTGTTTTCACGTAATCCCGTTTTTACCACCAAAATACCAAAAAAAATAATTAAAAATTTAAAAATTTTCAAAAATAAAATAAGTGTTTTATCACAATGTTGACTTTCCTGCTGGGTAGAATAAGAATAAATTTTGACTCGATCGAGCGTGTTGAGCTCTAGCTTGCCCCTTAACTTTTAGACTAAGCATTCGCGGATCTTTTTATTAAAGATTTTAAATTTGCGAAGAACGAGAAATGATAGAGTTAATTATGAGTTAGATGCTAAACAAGGATTAGTTGGAAATCTTAAGAGCTCATAAGTGTAGTTTGTGGCTTTTTCTCCCATAAGCTCCTAACCTGACTAATAATACGTGCTCTTTTCAAAAATTAAACTTAAATCAACGATTTTTGAATTCAGTCGATCACATTTTTGTTAGTCAAATTTATCCTTGATATTTTCAAAAAGAAGTATTCTTTATATATCATGGTATAAAGTTTAATGAAAAAAAAAATGATGAATAAGGTAATAATATAAACTGTGGGCTGATAAAAGTTTACTGCATCTTGCCGGCTCACAACCGATGTTGCAGTCTTCAAAAGAAAGCCCATAGTAAGAATAATAATCCGAGAGGCTGAATAAAGTTTGATACATCTTTCCCGTCACAAACCTGTATGTTGCAGCCTCAAAAAGATCAAGGATTTCAATTTGTATCCTGGTTATGTTAATAGGAAGTGATATAAATATGATTTAATAAATATAGGGAAAATCTCTTTTTCTTAAATTTAAATATGCTTTCGAACTAAGGCTATTTCATTTTAAGTTGTGGTTTTTCTAATAAGCTATGTATAAACGGGAAACCTAAATGTTTTTAAAACCAAAGGTCTGTTGGGTTTTGAGATTTGATGATTACAAAACCACATATAAAGAAAAGAAGAAAGATGAAACAACAGGACTTAATGTGCAATTAAGTTAGTTCATATCAAAAGCTAGGTTTCTTGTAAACCCTTGCCTCTCTAGTTTATAAGAGAGATAGGGTGATAGTTTGAGTATCCATCATCGTTAGATCTCTCCAATGAGAGTTAATAGTTAGCTATTAGTAGTTAGTTATTAGTAGTATTGTCGGATAATAAAGTTCGAGTAGTGTATTAGTTAGCCTCAAGGATCATTTGATCTTGGGGATATAGTTTATGAATAAAAACCTTGTTCATAACATTGTTGTTCTTAATTGTTATTCTGCTGCGTGATCAATGTTATGATATCCTAGATGGGCAAAACGATCTATGAAGCCTACAATTAGGTTTCAACAGTTGGTATCAGAGCGGGTTGCTCTTGATATCTAGGATGTTACAAGGTGTATTTGAAGTCGACTTTATGATGTGAAGAAGTCGAAGTTTTCTGTTTGGTCTATGATCGATTTATGGTGTTTTTAGGGTTTTTGCGACACTTTTAAAGGGTTGTCTTTAAAAAAAAGTGTTCGTGTTTGTTTTTGGGAATGAAGCAGAGATAATTAAAACCCTAATTCTGCTCGTTACATATATGGCTGCCAAAGTGACAGTTTAGTGACTGAAAAAGTGTCACTAAAAGGGCGTCGTCTGGATACTATGATTATTTGGTGTTTGTATGTGTTATGGATCTGTTCGTGTACAACAGTTATGGTGTTCGTTTTCAGATGGATTGGCTGCTGAGTGGGTTCATAATTATGTGCGACATTGGAAGATGCTGTTGGTAGGCGTACAGGTTATGGTTTGATGATCGTGTTGATTTGATTTGGCAGCAGGTTATATGGTGTTTATTCTAATATTACAGCAGCAGGTTGCGAAGGTGTGTTTTACAAAGAAACAGCAGGTATTAATCCTTGGTTTGATTCTGGTAAGTACTCATATTGGTTGACGTCACAAGAGTTTGGATTGTGATTCTATACGTGGATTATGGAAGTAAGTTTGGTTATGATTCGCAAATAATGAGATAAGATCTGCTTTAAATAAGAATTTCCTAATTTTTAGGGATTGTGTTTGATCCTGTGCACTTTCCATATAATAATGGTTCGTGTTATTAAATGTGAAGTTAATCTGCTATCAATTTCGGTTAGTTACTGTCCATGTAAATAAGCATAGTATTGCTCACAGATTTTTGCTCGTATGCTCATGTATTGTTGTGTGTGTGTGTGTGTGTGTAATGGTCATATATTTTTATAATGGTCGCTTCGTGGTTAATAACTGCTCGGATCTTCATGGTTAATTTCTGCTGTGTTAGCGGCGGTAATCAGTGACAGTGATAGTGTCACAAAAGGCCATGGGAGGAAGGAGACATATGATTTGTGACAGTTTAGTAACAGCTTTATGATGGAAAAAGCATTGCTAATTGGTTTGGATGTTTGTACTGCTGCACTTGAATTTTAGTACTGCTAGAGTTGTCCGACATATCCAGTTTGTACTGCTTGCTTTATCAGATACCTCGGAATAACATGGTTTTGCCGACTCTCGCGATTCATGATGCGTGGATCTCCTTACCCGGCGACACCTGCTCGTAGGCGATATCTAATCGCATGATGCGATAAGAGAGAGTTAATTGCTTATTTTTTTGATGTTGTAGTTATTTTTCACAAGTTAGTGCTTTTTCATCTCTAAATGGATTAAACATTTTTGAGGTAATTGTTGTGCTTAATTGTTATGGCGAAGACATGATGAATCTAGCAAAGGTGTAGATCTACCTTAGATGACTTACTAACGTACATTTTACTATCACTTTAAGGAGTTGCATTGGCTGTGCTCAGATGTTCACTTTTGATAGGATAAATAAGATTTTGTCAGTCGATTTGCGATCTACTTATATTTTGGTCTTGGTATAAGTTTGATGTCACGTGGATAGTGCAAGACATAAGACACAAGTTTGGGAAATTCTACTTCTTCAACATATGAGTTATACTCATTTTTCTTTATCAATAATTACCACATGGAGCCTACTGAGTTCGAGATTCAAGAGATGGTTAGCATACTTTTAGGGGAAGCTTATTGTTAAGATGTTTAACCATCTACATGTACAACTTAAGGGGAAGTGTTCACAAGTTGCTTATCTACAGAAGACCCCTATTTAATAATTATAAAAAAAGGGAAGAAGACTATATGGTTTGTAGCTTATTTTAAAGTGGTGACATGTATAAGAAGATCTTATTTCAAGGGAAAGCTTTGAAGATTGTTTCATACATGAAGATTGTTTTGTAATATCAAATAGGGGAAGATTGTTGGGTTTTGAGATTTGATGATTACAAAACCACATATGAAGAAAAGAAGAAAGATGAAACAAGGACTTAATGTGCAATATTAAGTTAGCTTCATATCAAAGCTAGGTTTTCTTGTAAACCCTAGCCTCTCTAGTATATAAAGAGAGCTAGGGTGAATAGTTTGAGTATCCATCATAGTTAGATCTCTCCAATGTAGTGTTAGTCAGTTAGCTTAATTAGTAGTTAGTATCTAGGATAGTATAGTCGACTGATTAATCGTCGAATAGTGTTATTAAGTTTGCTATTTATTCCTCAAGGATATTTGATCTTGGGGAGTATAGTTTAGTTATGAAT
Source organism: Tanacetum coccineum (assembly GCA_026074375.1). Lineage (NCBI taxonomy): Eukaryota > Viridiplantae > Streptophyta > Magnoliopsida > Asterales > Asteraceae > Tanacetum > Tanacetum coccineum. The sequence goes on along the minus strand of BQNB010135385.1, from coordinate 11,494 downwards.
AAACCTTGTCATAACATTGTTGTTCTTAATTTGTTATTCCGATGCGTGATCCAATGTTATGATATCTTGATTGGTAAACGATCTATGAAAGCTCTACATTTGTTTCAACAGATAGTATCAGAGGCGGTTGCTCTTGATATTAGGTTGTTACAAGGTGTATTTGATGTCGAATTTATGATGTAAGTTGTTGAAGTTTTTCTGTTTGGTTCTATGATCGATTTTTATGGTGTTTTTTAGGTTTTTGCGACACTTTAAAGGGTTGTCTTTAAAAAGTGTTTGTGTTTGTTTTTGGGATGAAGCAGAAGTAATTAAAACCCTAATTGTGCTGTCACATATTATGGGCTGCCAAAGTGAGTTTACGTGACTGAAAAAGTGTCACTAAAAGGGCATCGTCTGGATACTATGATTATTTGGTTTTGTATTGTGTTTTGGATTGTTTGTGTTACAAAGTTATGGTGTTCGTTTTCAGATGGATTGGCTGTTGAGTGGGTTCATAATTTGTGTGACATTGGAGATGAATGTTGGTAGGGTACATTTATGGTTTGATGATCGTGTTGGATTTGATTGGCAGCAGGTTATATGGTGCTTATTCGAATATTTACAGCGCAGGTGCGAAGTGTGTTTTACAAAGAAACAACAGGTATAAATCCTTGGTTTGATTCTAGTAAATACTCATATTGGTTGACGTCACAAGAGTTTGGATTGTGATTCTATACGTGGATTATAGAAGTAAGTTTGGTTATGATTCGCAAATAATGAGATAAGATATGCTTTAAATAAGAATTTCCTAATTTTTAGGAATTGTGTTTGATCCTAGTATAACTTCCATATATATTGGTTCGTGGTTATTAAATGTGAAGTTAATACTGCTATCAATTTCGAGTTAGTACTATCCATGTAAAACTTAGTACTGCTCACAGGTTATTAGTACTGCTCATGTATTGTTGCTGTTTGATTATAATGGTCATATATTTAATATGGTTGCTCGTGGTTAATATGCTTCCTTTGGTTAATTTGCTAGATGTTTAAGCGACGAATCAGTGACAGTGATAGTGTCACAAAAGGCCATGGGAGGAAGGAGACATATGATTTGTGATAGTTTTGTAACAGCTTTATGACGGAAAAAGCATTGCTAATTGGTTTGGATGTTTATACTGTTACACTTAAATTTTAGTACTGCTAGAGTTGTCCGACATATCCAGTTTGTACTGCTTGCTTTATCAGATATCGGATAACACACGGTTTTGGATCTCGGATAGATGATGAAATTATGGCTCATTTTTGGGGATTATTATGAAGGAAATTGGTTATTGCTTATTTGATGTTGTAGTTGATTTTCACAGGTTTGTGTTCTTATCATATCTCAAATGGCTTACAACATTTTGAGGTAACTTGTTTGTGCTTATAAAACTGTTATGTCGAGATTGTTGAATCTAGCAAGGTGTTACGATTACCTCTATGATGCTTACTACGTAATTTGCTATCACTTTAAGGAGTTGCATTGTGTGCTCAGTGTCTCATTTTATAAGGATAAATATGGATTTTGTCAGAGATTGCGATTCTCTTTTATTTTGGTCTTGTATAAGTTTGATGTCTCATGGATAGTGCAAGGACATAGACACAAGTTTGGAAATTATACTTCTTCAACATATGAGTTTACTCGTTTTCTTTACTCATATTTCCCACATGGAGCCTAATGAGTTCGGGATTCAAGGATGGTTAGCATGCTTTTAGGGGAAGTTATTGTTACGGTGTTTAACATCTAATGTACAATTAAGGGATGTGTTCCACAATTTTCTGTATCTACAGAAGACCCATATTTAATAATTATAAAAAAGGGAAGAAGTCTATTTGGTTTGTAGGTTATTTAAAGTGGTACATGTATAAGAAGATCTTATTTCAAGGAAAGCTTTGAAGATTGTTTCATCATGAGATTGTTTTTGTAATATGCAAAATGGGAGATTGTTGGGTTTTGAGATTTGATAGATACAAAACAATATGAAGAAAATAAAGAAGATGAAACAAGGATTAATGTGCACTATTAGTTAGCTTCATACAAGCTAGGTTTCATGTAAACCTAGCCTCTCTAGATATAAAGAGAGCTAGGTGAATATTGGAGTATCATATTGTTAGATCTCTCCAATGAGAGTCTAGTAGTTAGCTTATTAGTAGTTAGTTATCTAGATAGTATAGTCGACTGATTAAAGTCGAATAGTGTATTAGTTAGCCTCAAGGATCATTTGATCTTGGGGATATAGTTTATGAATAAAAACCTTGTTCATAACATTGTTGTTCTTAATTGTTATTCCGCTGCGTGATCAATGTTATGATATCCTAGATGGTCAAAACGATCTATGAAGCCTACAATTAGGTTTCAACAAGGTCCGTGAGTCTCAATACTAGTCTCTGTGGGGTGTCAAAAGCCTGGTCACTTAGGCGCAAGGTTGGGATATGCCAAGACGAAAGTCCCTACATAGGATGATCTTGCCTTCAAACTTATTATTCTCGGGTGGAACGTGAAGCATAGAAATTTTGTAAAAAGTTGATCCATGGTTGAAATTCAAATAGCACATTCACCTAATATATAATAATTGTCGGGAGTGAAAAGTTCAAAAGTTATAAATATGAGTAGTGTTAGCATCTTAACTTATATTTGATGGTGATTTCGTTTTTAAGCTTGGTTTGGGACAAGTGAAAAATCGAGGACGATGAATTTATCTTTTTAGGCATTTTAGGATTAAAATGCGTCTTGTTCTATGACCCTAATGGTTAATAATGAAAGTCAAACATGTTAGTTAGTTGCTTAAAAAGAAAAGTATAAAAAAATGAGAAAAATGAAAAATATAAAAATATGTGTAGGAATAAGTTTATATATTTAAGAATGGTAAAAATGGGACTTTTCAAAACTCTTGATTCTTTAATTCCCCTTGATGAACACTTAGCTACTTTTTGAGGTAATTAGTCAAGGGGGATTGAGATTCTTGGTTTTCTAAAGTGTTTACTTATGGCATTGCGTGAGGACACGGCAATAGTTTAGTATGGGAGATTTTGGTATGTGCTTAATTACACATACCTTTTACCTTTAAAAACGAGCCTAAATGACCAAAAACAGACATAAAATACCAAATATATGCTTGTTTTGCTATTTGTGTTGTGCAAGTAACGGATATTCAAAAAAAAGACAAAAATAAAGCAAAAACCGAGCACGGGAATGAAAGAGCATGAAAAGTCAAAAAGTCAAAAGTCAAAGTCAAAGTCAACACCAAAAAGTCAAAGTCAAAGACGAAGCCGAATCCGAAGAAATCTTAAATGGGCCAACCCGTACCCATTTAATGGGTCGGGTCAGCCCATTAAGCTTTTACTATAAATCATATAAGGTTTATAGTAAAGGCCAAAGTCCAAGTTATAACTAACCCGGCCCAACATTAAGCCAACACATTAACAATGGTTAAGCCACCATCCCTTTCACCATAACATTATTAGTCCTCAAGACTATCCATGTGAAACCCTATATACTTCAGGGGCCATACTTGCCATCTTTAAACCAAAAACTTAAACCGCCAGTTACTGTTTATCTTCCCAAAAATTGCTCCCCTGCACCACGGACAAACAGCAATTAAACCATCACTTTCCTATCAAACCCCAACACAGCTAGAAAATAAACCAGTGTTGGCAATCCATACGATTTTATTGAATATGATAAAATTCAAGGTTGAGATTGACGACCTTGGGCTCCAAGATGATTTCAAGGGCTAGATTGAAGACTTTGGAAGCTCTCGCAACAAAAACACAACAAGCATAGCTCAAGACTTATGTTTTTTATAAATAGGACTAGGACTCTCTTTGTAAAGGCATCTAGTGTAAGTTAGTTGAGGAGTAGTGTAGTTTTTAGCTTAAATTTACTTTTCATATTTTCATTTATGTTTTATGTCTTTTAAAATTTATGTCATTTAAATTGCAAAGATGTAATCATTTTTAAGTTTAATGAAAATTGAAGGTTACTTTATGTCTTTAAGCTATTTTTATAAGTTCATGTTTTATTGTTCACTAAAAAGTTTTTATAAGGCCATTAAGATCTTATTACTCTCTCTAAGTGATTCTTAAGAATTACAAGCTTTACCTTAGTTTGTAAGGTTTGATGCATTTTTTACAAAACCAACAAAAAATGCAAATCAAGAGCATTTGGAGCATGGTATATTCAGGATGACATGGTTTTAGAGCTTCTTTGCAGCATTAGGGTATTTGAAGTGTTTGTGGTGATAAGTCTTAAACAAGCCTTAGACTTGTAAGTCTTCATTTCACATTTTTGCTAATTTTTTTAGTCATTCGTTATTCTGTTATTGGTTGCTTATTGCGTGGCTTATTCTGCTTGTCTTGATTTTATTATGCCTCTTAGTAATTGTAATATGTAGTTTAGTTTAGTCATATGAGTGCTTTAAAATTTCTTATGTTCTGTCCATTTTAAGTCAGAACTGCTCATTAGCTTATTTTATTAATAAATGTTTAATTCTTGTTGATTGATGCTTATTTGTCTTTTACTTGGTTAGTGCTTTATCTGTTTTTACTTGTCCAAGCTTGTTTCATCTTTTTGTAGCTTAAAAATGGATTTTGAGAATCTAAGGGGGTGTTTGGTTTAGATAGCAGAAACTCATGTTTCTACTGTTTGATTAATCATAGCCTTTGTTTCACATTCATTTGGTCCTAAATCATTGATATTAGAAGCTTTAATAATGTTAGTGTAGGTTTTGGTATATTGAAGTTTGTTCATCAAAGTTTTTTTTTAGTCTGCTATTTTCATTAAGGTTTTATAGTTCTAATTTGGTGATTTAGTTAAATAATGTATTAGAGGATTTAGATGTATAATTTGAGTTGTTTTCTACTGCATTAGGATGCATTTGTTTTAGGTTAGTCTCTTTTGAATTTCCTTTTTAGGTTGAAGCTTATGCAGTTTGTATGCTAATTTTATGTTCTTGAGTTAGGTTTTCAAGTTCAAAATTAAGCTTTAGGATTTATTTTTTTTTTTTTTTTTTTTTTTTTTTTTTTTTTTTATTTTTTTTTTTTTTTTTTTTTTTTTTTTTTTATAGGTTAAATCTGTTTTGATTGGTGATTATGTGCTTGTGGAAGCAGTCTTTAACATGTTTTAAGTTTTGTCGTATAATAAGTCATTTGGTGATGCTTATTAGAGGGCTACAAAAGCCCTTTTTGTTATGTCTTTGTTAAAGCTCAAATGCTTATCTTTCTTTTAAGCATTTATTGACTTTATCTTATTTTGAATATTAGTTCTACTGCTTCTTTAGTTAGTTTAGCATGTATCGTGGTTTTTAGACATCTCTGTGAGCTCGATATGAGCTTTTTAGCTCAAACCAGTTTGTTATTTGTAAGTATTTCTGTTTTTTAGCTTCTGTGAGTTAAAAGCTCATTTATGTGCTTATTATTGCTTTTCAAAAATAATTTTCAATTTTAAAAATGCTTATTTTCAGTTTATTAAAAAAGTAGTTTAAAAAGTTTTCAAAATAAAAGCATGGGGGGGAGGGGAAGTCAAGGGTGAGCAGGTCGAACCCGAGGACTCCACATAGCACCCCAACGCTTTAACCATTGCACCAGACCAGGGCTATCTGGTATACCCTTGCAACATTTAGAATTTAACCCTTTTTAGGCCTTTTAGCTTTTCAGCTATAATTGGCTTATTTCCAGCTTATTCATTTAGCATTTTTCCGGTTTTTTTATTTTTCCTAGTTACTAAACTATCCAAAGTTTTTATGATTTTTTAGAATTTTTAAAATTAGATTACTATTTTTTATGCATTTTTTAGATTAAATCCGTTTTTAATTCATATTAAATAAAATAAAATAAAAAATATATAATTCTTTTTTTTTTAATTTTCTTTAATCATTTAGGATTGTTAAAAATTAATTTTGCTTTCGTAGGGTTAAATTTGTAGAATTTAGTTTTTTAAAGAACGGGTTTCGTTCTCGTTATCGTTTTTTCACGTTTTAGCTTTAATTGCTTTCGTCTTAGGTTTTCCTTTACTTGTTTTTGCAATTTATTTATAGAAATAGAAACCCATCCAACTTGTGACTATTAAGCATTGTCCCTCGACGATTCTCGATTTCCAATTCACGCTCGAAGGAAACGACCCGGGAAGCTTTTTTAGGGTTTTTGCTTTGGATAAAAGTAAATATCTTTTAAAAAGCCTCACGAAATATTTATTATTTATAACTTTGAGATTACCCTTTTATATATTTATTTTTATATATTTATTTTTATATATTTATATTATATATTTATTATATATTATATTTATATAATACTAAAAGGTGTATTTTAAGACGAGTCAATAACCAATATATTAAGTGGAATGATTAAACACATATATAAAATAACCCTTTGGGCCTATATTCTTGTATAATATATGTTTTACCAATTCAATAAACACATATTCAAACGCTCCATATCCAAGATCACACGCCTAAACAAACACAAGATGACTACTCCATGATCAAAGTAACAAAACACATAACATTCATCATGAATTTAGTAAAGATCATATTCAAAGGATAAACAATATTATACCAAATTCCAAGAGCAAATGATGATGATTTTACAAGAATTTCTCAAGAACAATTCTGTCACAATCGCTTATAGATTCGAATTACACTTCACTACTACTTCCTTGGATTGATTAAAATCTAGAAATTGATGGTGGAGAGTGGTGGTAGTCGATGGTGGTGATGGTGGTTTGAAGGGGTGTTTGGATCCTTGGTTTGTCAAGCTAAGATCACCAAAAACACCTATTATAAGTGATAGAAACGAAGTGGGGAATTGTGTGTGAGGATGTGTCAAATGAGAGGGCCAAGGAGGCTATTTATAGGCTTTTCAGGGGCCAAAGTGCGCCGCACAAACTTATTTATGTGCCGCACATAGGGAGTTAATGCACTTAGCATTTAATTGCATTTAATTTTCTCTACCGCCTCAAAAGTGCGCCGCACTTTGGCCAAAACCGCCGCACTTTGGGGCGTTAAAGAACTTTTCAGTTCAGGTGAAAAGTGTGCCACACTTTCTGTAAGTGCGGCGTACTTTTGGTCATATTCAGCAGTTGGCCTTTTATATGGTTGTAGATAATTGAATTCCGCTCGCGTGGCCGCTTGAACCAACTAAAACGGAGTTCGTATGACCGAGTTATGACCAAAACAGTGAACAGGTGTCGGGAGATCATTCAGCTTTAGTTATTTCTTCGTTTAAGCTTCAACTTCCTACGACACCATACTTAGAACATATAATAGAAAAATATTACTTGATTAAGTTCCGGAAAGTTCATGAGAAGATGATCAAATACATGCAATAATAACGCCGACTGGAAAACATGTATAATTTAGGCGTTATCAATTATCCAATACCATTTCATAAACCTTAGGTTGCCAATTAGCTCGTCAAGAGGAAGAGTAGCCATGTCTTTGTCTTCTTCAATGGCCGTCACTTTGGCTCTCCATTTTAATGGAAAAGCATGAAGAAACGTTCTTACGTGATTCTTGCTAGAGTAGTGCGGATCTAAAGATTTTAGACTAGTAACAAATTGCGTTTGAATCGTGTGAAGTGCTATCAATTGTTTCTTCATTGAGATTGAAAAATTCTCATATTCTTGAGTGAGTAATATAATCTTACAATTATGAGTGTAAATTGCCTTGGTGAGTGATGATGAGTGTATGTCAAACCTTCTTGGCGGTTTTACACATGAAGCTCTTTCATACTCTTTTCCGGGTAGAGCATTGTAAAGAGTCATCTTGGCTTCATTGTTCTTACCAAACTTCTTATTTTGATTATCTTCAATAAGTTCATATGGCGTTTCCTTCATCAACTTAGTTTTTTAGTCTTTAACTTCATAGTAGAAAATGCCGTTTTGAATGACTTGCCAAAAGTCAATATCTTTGGACTTAACATAAGTCTCAAAGCGGGCTTTTCAAAAGCAAACCCCATTAGGTTCTAGAAAAGGTGGTCTTTTCATAGAACACCCCTCAACATAGTTCTCTTGGGCCATGGATCTTTACTCAACTTTTTCAAAAACCGGAGTTAGGATTTTGAATTTTTAAAAAAGAATTTTTTTCATTTTTAATGGACTTTAGGAAGGCATTTTTAACGCTTGAAAATTTGAGTATACTACTATGATACATATTGTAGAAACGTTTTGAGGTAGAGAATTCGGTTTTCTTGTACTCTTCGAAGTTTATAAAACTTCAAGTCGCGAAAGAGCCGAGTGGTTGGTTGTTATGATCTCTTAGAAAAGAATCAATAAGTCAGATGAGAAAGAGAAAGACACAAGTATATATATTAGTTCAGGAAGGTGGGGTTTAGGGGGTTTTTAGTCCTTTGTATGTCCAGAGATTTGCAAATCTACGGCTCCGATACTACATTAGTACAATCGCTTTTGGTGGACTATAAGCATATTATAATTAACTCTATCGATATGCACAAAGATCAGCGCTGACAAAAAAGAGTTACTACCTACAGTATTTGATGCGTATTTTATTTTAAATATTAATTTATCAAGTTTTAAATTTATAAAACTCGATCTACCTGACAACGCACTAACAGGCAGAGAACCCGATCGTGGGTAGTATAGAATGGTAAATCTGAGGTCGTCCCAAGAGCTAAGTTGTAATTAGTTTTAATTTGAAATGTCACGTTTTAAAAATGGTTTTTGGATTAATTTGAAATAAATAACAATAAAATTAATTACTAAAAATTAAAAGAGTTAGAGATATCAGGAGAAAAAACATGCTAACCTAGTTACTTCATTACTACTGTTATAAAAATATTTTCCTAGGAACTTATTAAAACTATGGTTTCATTAGTGGTTTTAAGGTCGATGTTTGAATAGGTCATATTTAGTCTATCATTCATTTCCCGCGATTTCAAACTCAGTCCAAAGCGTATGGTTTGTGGGTAGGATATCTGGTTTTTTGCAGTGATTAATCCTAACTATTCCAAAACTTATCTAATAACCTATACATATTATTAACCCCATCTGAAAGAGTTCCTGTGTTTTTTTTAAGTATCTAGAGTGATAAGTGCGGAGACGGTCAGTAGTTTCTTCACTAGGATTTTCTCCTGTTTATTTTAATCAAATAGATTGGTAGTCATAGATCCTCCCATAGTACCCGATGGATCCAATATTGACATGATAATTAATATGGGGCAAGAATGGTCCAACAACCCATACTACAAAAACTCGGGTAAACGATAGTCAAGGCATATCTACGAACCATAATTAACAGGAACAAACATCATAACAATAGTAACTACATAAACGAGGCTAGCACTTAAGTGCTTCTTAGCGCCCATGGTAACAGAAACACAACAAGAAATAGAAGTAATCATAGATTGAAAGCTCATAATTCTTACAGTATTCATATTTGAACGATTAAATACAAAAAGTAAATAAAGTGTGATCTCCCTTGGACTCCAGGTGGAATTCTTTAAAGGTTGGAAGCCTTTGTCGCCTCTCCAATTGGCTGTGGAGGAAGTGATGTCGGAATAGCCTGGATTGAGGCCTCTATTTTATATGTATAGATACTGTTACGGCGTAACTGTTAAAAGATGTTTACACCGTAACCCTCTTACACCGACATTCATTAAATAAGCAACTTGTTGCGGCGTAACAGATATTGTGTTGCCGCCGAACTTCAAATTAATTTCCATACCTACGTGATCTTCATTCCATATTTATGGATCTTCATGGTTACAGCATAACTATAAGGGGTGTTACCTCATAACTCTATCTTGGGCAAGATTTCCTTCCAAATACATGTTTACGGCGTAACTAGATATGGTGTTACGCCGTAAAGTTGTCCTTGATCTTCGTACTTGCTTAATATATGTTACGATATAACCATTTTTTGTGTTATGCCGTAACATTCTTTAGATAATTATACTTTAAGCCCTTTTTCCCATGTTTCTTGTCATTTTCTTGCATTTCACCTAAAAACTATAAAATGATAGAAAATATCTCATTTTCGAGAATTAGTTAAACATTTGCAGATAATATAGGGGGTATTTTGTCACTAAAAAGTATTAAATATTTGATGTTATCAGTATTTCGCCCTTGGAATCCACCCCAAAGAACCCGTGATTCGAATTAACCTCTAGGATCACTTAGATCAACTAGGAATACTAAGAACTTACCCTTGGAAGTTACCAAACCCCAACTAGATCCTTAATGATCTAGGCTTGATCCAACGAATACAAGACTTCCCTTACAACTCGATTGAATAAAAAGATAGATGGATGAACCAAGTCCTAACCTAACTATTAATACAAATAATGCTTAAAAACGTTATTTATATTTTTTGACTAATCTACGTTTGAAGATGATTAAAATGTAAAAAAATTCACGATAAAAATAATCGTTTACATGTTATTAATCGTTAAACTTTCATTTGACATAAATCACTAAGGTTGGATAAACAAATCATTAAACTTAAATAGTGATCAAGAAAATGATTTTTTTCTTAATCCATCACATTTTTACAAAACTATATTTTTACAAAATTACATAAAATAGTTTTATTAATAAAAATAATGTTTTATTTCAAAACATAAATTTTGAATTCAGTTCCCCCCACCCCCCCACAAAATAGAAACAAACATACCACGATAAACCTTCCCCACAAAAGGACAAAAATTAAGCGTCGGTCTAGGGGCGGCCCCAGTGGCTAGGCATCCCCCAGATATACCTGGGACTGTCAGGACCGCCATCAGCTGGCCGTTGGATTTTCTTAGCTATAAATACTGCACTATTCTCAGCAAAAAAACAAACCGCTTTGCTGATTTTTTTCAGTCACATTTTTCCTCTATCTAAAAACCTTGTTCTCTCCTAAATAATATCTTGATCACTAACTTTAGTTTATTCTTTGTGTTTTTCAAGGTGATCAAATCTCATCCTCTGTCTTCTTCCTCTTCTATCAAAGTGCAAGAGAATAACAACTCGTATTCGCAAAGAAACAAAGTGTTATATACTAGATATTTCTCCTCTCTTCTTCTAAGATTCAAAACTCTATTTTAATTATCTTGTGTGATTGTGTAAGTCGGATTGTGTGTAAATCCGATAGTGTATATCTTGTGATTGGGTAGTGCTTATGAAGTGGTAGATTGGTTCTAGCTAAAATTAGGACTCGACATTTAGCTTAGTGTTGGAACACGTGTAAGCTACGTATCGGTAAACGGTTTTCTCCACCTAAAGGGAGCTTGTTAACATAGTGAAATCTTGAGTCAGATACTCGGGGAGTGGAGTAGGGTGAAGAAGACCTTCGTAGCCGAACCACTATAAATCTTGGTGCCTTGGTTTGATTGTTCTTTCCCTTATTTCTTTATATTGTTTGTGTAGGAACCAATATACACCTTCACTTCATATTTGAACCAAGAAAAAAAAGATAAGGAATAATGAATTTTAGAGAGAGAGAAACTAGAGAGAGAAAGTAGGAAGAAAATAAAGATGGTT
>BQNB010135384.1:0-18166 GCA_026074375.1 Tanacetum coccineum | reverse complement strand
TCTTTCTTATTTTAAAAAAACTTTTCATTTGATCCTAACTCTATATATATATATATATATAGTATATATATTCATACATGTGATGAGAAACCTTCTTGCACCTTAGGTCCTAAAATCCCACAATATTATGTTACGATCATTTTTTCATTTATGTTATATGTCATTAAATCGAAAACTTTCTATTTTAGGAAATTTTTTATTTTTAGAAAGTTACTATTTTCGGAAAGTTACCATTTTTAGTACGTATGCTATCCAATTATATTTATAATAATATTTAGTTATCTCGTTGAATCCTCGACGTTCAATTTGATTATTATTTACTCATATCGGGATTACGTCCCGTATATTACAAAAAGTTTCTATTTTTAGTATCTATTTCATTTGTATTAATTGTTAAGTTTAAAAATATCTCGCTCGTAGTAATAATAGCGTTTAATTACTTTTACGACATCCGACAAGTTTAGTACTAACCCGTTGACTTTTTAAAGTCAACATTTGACTTTCTTTGACTTTTATACTTATATTTAGAGTTAACTACATTTTTGGTCCTTATGGTTTACCAGGTTTAACGGTTTTGGTCTAATAGTTTAAAATGTAACGGATTTGGTCCATTTTTTGTCGACCCGTAATACTTTTGGTCCATTTTTCGTTGACTGTTAGTTTGACTTGTTAAAAACACATGAAATGACTAAAATACCCTCGAAAGATGATGTGCTATGACTAAAATGTCGTCTCCATAATAATAATAATAATAAAGTGATTTATAATTAAGAAATAAAAAAAAAAAAATAATAATAAAGTGATTTATAATTAATAATAATAATAATAATAATAATAATAATAATAATAATAATAATAATAATAAAAAATATATACACAGAAAATGATTCAACCTCCTTGCTATGATCTGAATTATCAGTTAATCAATCAATGATTAATACATAAAACCTTATTATAAGACATAAATATTGACTTGGAACAGCAATGTCTTCCATTTTCTTTCTTTACACAAGAACTTCATATCATTTTTATAACTCTTTCTTCAAAACAAATCAAAACCCACAAAACTCATCACCATCATCACAAAACTCATCACCACCACTATGCCGAGATCTAGTCACCAGTACCACGAACCCACCACCACCGAACATTTCCTTTTTACATATTATAACAAAATCTAAAACACCCAGATATGTGATTTATATTTCTTCACTGAATCAGTGACACATAGAAGTACATAAACACAAACCTAACACCCATTTTATCATTGTCACCTTCTTTACCCAAATCAAGATAACCTCATCTTTACTTTCATTTTCATATATCAAACAAATCAAGATCTTCTAAAAGACACTTTCTTATTTAGCAAAAGACTCACATCTGTGGTGATGGATGTTGATACCCAACACCCCACACACCTTACTTATAGTGAATGTGATAGGTCGACAGGGCACATATAAACAAGTTTTGAAATTGATGATCCTCCAGATCTGGAAAATATTATAATGATTTATGGGCGGCGGTGGCTGTTAGGTTGTTAGGTTGTCGCGATTATTTGTGGTGATTTCGTGACATAGGGTCTTTGTTGGTTGATGATGATCATTATTGTGTTTGTTAATCTATTGTGATGCAAGTATAGAAAGAAAAATGAATAGTGACTCCAAAAGTGAGTGTATAATTGTTTATAGATTTGTGCCTTTATGTATCATGCTTTTATTTAAAGAGTTAATTAAATATTAGTGAAAGACAAGTTTGCCCTCATATTTGACAGTCAAACGTTAGTCAAACTAACGTTTGGACCAAAAGTGTTATGGGTCGATAAAAACGGACCGAATATGTTACATTTTAAACTATTGAACCAAAACCGTTAAACCCGGTAAACCATAAGGACAAAAAATGTAGTTAACTCTTATATTTATGTTTACCCAAATCTGACATGCGCCAAACGACCCTCTAAATCACATTTTCATGACTCAGAGTAAAAAACGATTTCATGCGAAACGATATTCCGGACAACTTTTTAGTTTTAGCCGAGACCTGAATCTCGACAGAAAATAACCAAAATCCCCTTTTTCAATTTTGTTGTAACTTGTATTTTTAATAAAAATGCAACATTTTGACCATCAGTTTTGACCAACTATCTCACATTTTCGTGACTTTGACCAAAACGAGATTTTATGTAAATTCGGACAACTTTCGTGTTTTGCCGGAAAGCTAAAACGGACTCGAAAGTGCTCAAAATGTCCATTTAAAATTCTGACAGCAAGTACATAATATACCATAGCTGTTTGCAATTTATAAGTTTTTCAAAACTTGTTTTTGCCGTAACTTCTTCGTTATTAGGACGTTCGAATTACCGAAACGCACATTAGGACGAACTTTATCATATTTCAACATCAAAAATCAGTTTTTATAAATTTTCGAACCTCGAAATTCGTGCCAAAGCTACTGTTCGAATTTACCTTTTTAAACCACCATCAAAATCATTTTCTTAACCACCCAATATCGTCGTCTAGCCTATTCGACGCAAGTATAATCGGATTTCATCACACCCAATAACTCTAAATCGATTAAATCGCAAAAACAAAAATAACACAAGTATTAAAAATACTTACAAAACTATATTAAGCAAGATCGGACAATACTTGAACTCGACTCGCCTCCTTTTGTGTCTAGCCAAACTCGAACCAACCCAAAAACCAAAATCGGGCTTTTTCCATTTAAACCGAGCCTCTAATAATGTTTATCTAGCTATTTTAAACACCTCTTTTAAACGAAATTGTTTGAAACTAACCCGGATTCTTACTCCAAAAATACTTATTGCATGTGTTATTTTATTGCGTAGATGTGTAGGAAATGAAAAGAGGATTCGGAAAATATAGGTTGATCGGAATGCATGTGATTTTTCCGGCGACCACGGCGGTTTCCGGTGACCAGAAAGCTTTTCCGGTGGTGGTGGTATGGTGGCAGCCGGCAGTGGTGTTTCAAGGGGGAGGAGGAAGTAAAATTTTTTGTAACGGGAGTATATGTGTGTATGTGTTAGTTTATATAGAAAACAAATTTGGCCTATTGACTCTTCTAGTCCCTCCTTCTTTTCTTCTTTAAATTTTTGACACGTCTATGTTTTACTTAAATTAAAAACCAACAACCGTGGCTCGGGTTTACACTTCCGAGACCATTTTTATTTCCGTCACGTTTTATTTTAGTTTCTAACATTTAATAAAATGTGTACATTTTAAAACACGAATCCGGCTCAAGACAAGGAACAAAACGACGAAGTCCGATAAAAATATTAATTTTACAAAAATGAAATGAGTCGGGGCACGTCATAATATTTATGATGCCCAAAATGCTTAACGGTCGCGTGGTCAAATGTCGACTCGCAAAACGTCAAAAATAAATATTTTAAATTTTCCGTTCGTAACAAAATACGAAAATAATTATTTACGCCGATTAAAATTTTAAATGTCGACGTTCGCTCACACGATTTTATAAAATAATACTTTTGACGTCGATTTCGCGATCGTCATACGCGTCGTGAAACTTGGGTTGTTACAAATAGCCAGACACGCAGGGACTAATAATGTCAAGATAGCATAGTGTAGACATGTGTGGGCTATAAATACCCCATCATTACTTCCAAGGAGGGGTGAGGTTCATTTTTCATAAGAGTGTTTATTCTTCACTGCCCGAAAAAATCTAACACCCATCTACTCCTTTCTTTCTCTCTCTTACTCTAGACTCCAGGGATTCATACTTATTATTATTTTGGCCTCCCTGACCTCCGAAATCCGGATCATGGTTTAGCTAGTTAATTTTATGGTTAACACATACACTCTGCTATCATCCTTGACCTTTTTTGTACACTTGGCACATGATGTATAATCCTATTCTTTTGATTTACTGACATTGTTTATCGTTGCTTCACAACTGAACCTCACACCTTGTTACCATAAGCAAGCCTATGTATCAGCTAAAACACAATGGCAGACATTCTGTCTCACCCCGTCATAGGCAGAAACACGGGAATGCAACATAATGATCAATCATAACACAAGATACAAAATAAAGGAATCTAAAATGCATAAATGAAAGTGTCATAACGACCATCAACCTCAATAACCTTGAGTGATGTCCCATCAAAGAACACAACGAATATCCTCAAGAAACAAATCCGCTTGCCCACGCAGGGGTCCATACAAGTCTTAAACATTTATCCTCAAGAAACAAATCCATAACATACATCGAAAAGCAAGACCTCTCAAACATGATCCATAGAGGATACACTTAAAGTCTGCTAACATGCATCACAATCTACTGACCATTTCCTTCACCTGAAAATGATACTCGAAAACGTCAACAATAATGTTGGTGAGCTCGTAGGTTTGACCTTAAACCCAATCGTTGTGCCAATCATTTAAACATTAGACAATAATGCTATATGACAGTGAATATATGCAAACAACCCATGACTTAGCATCCCCGCTAATCATGTACCATGACCTAGCATCCTGCTGTCCAACCAGCATTCTAATGCTCTTGGGATTCGCACTCCGAATTGTCACTTACGCCCAAAAGGTGCCTACCAGTGGAGCCTAGATTAGGGAAGGACCACACAAGTCATGACAAAATCCTTGCCAAATCATCCCTTGCCACATCGAAATGAATGCACGTTACTCAATTCAACATAGACATATGAAAAGTCATTGCTAATCACATACATTGTAGTGCATCTCGTTGCATGCAAAGTATAAATCAAACAACATAATATTCACATTAGCAGTCTCAAGCACTTAATTGGTCCCAAAACAAAACCATATTTCGCACAGTTAAGAAAATCACATTTCAAAACAATTTGAGTATCATTTTCCCTCTAACGGAAGTCATAAGCACATAATTGTCCCAAAAACAAAACCACATTTCGCACAGTTTAAAAAAATAGTTCAAAACACATTTGAGTATCATTTTCCCCCAACGAAAAAGATTTAAAAAAAGTGGGGCTACGAGAACTCACCTCAAGCAAAGTCTCTAGCAACCAAATCTCAAATCACACAAGTAAATGTAACGACGTCCGCACACGACCTAGTCCAGTTAATGTCCCATTTTATCATTCATCTTCAAAACAGTTTTCAGGTTTGATGCATAGAGGTTAGACGCATGTTGTACGGTTATCTTTAACGTTTCAGTGGTGCGATGGTTGACGACTTAACTCCAAAAGATACCATATCAAACCCATATCTTAGTACAATATACTTATACTATTTAAGTAAAATAGTTAAGTAATATGAGTACATTCTTATAATAAATACTTATAAATATATATATATATCGATAAGTCCATTCGGTACACTTAGTTACCATAATTAAACCATTTATACTATACGAAATGAGATATTTATTTACGTTAAACATTTTAGGAAAGTTTTGGAAAAATATATTTTTTGTCTTTTAGTCGACTTATTAAAATAATAAAATAATAATATTTTATTATTAAATTAAAAATCTCGTTTTGAGTAAAAATTCTAAGTATAGACTTTTTATGAAATTTCGACATGACCTGTACGTTTATATAACGTTTCCCAAGGTTTTTAAACCTTATTTTCAAACAATTTCTAACATTTCGACACTTTCTGACCAAATTCCAAAAATCACATTTCACGACGTTTACCAAAATACATTCTCAAAAAGACTTTCAATATAACTTCACAAGTATTTTTCACTATCAAAAAGTTCGTCAAAACTCTCAAAACGACTAGTTAACTCTTATTGTGCTTTAAGGCCCAATAAGGATCCATTAAGGATTTTACATATTCAAAATACGATTTAAGCCCGATTCTAAAGCCCATTAGTAGATATAAGCCCAAAAGATAAGTAACAAAATAACTCGGACCACAATGAGCACTCAAATAAGCCACGACTTATTGAGGCTTATTGGGTTGTGAGCCCAATAGCTCCAAAACCAAATTCATAAGCTTAAAAATAAGCTAATAAGCTACGTATTATACTTGCCTATCACCATAAGCTACCAAAATAATCCACACAAATACGAGATACTAGGGTAATAACCAAAATCACATCCCTTGTGTTCTTTCTTTTTGCCGAGAGCCTATAAGCTCAGAATAAGCTATTCGAGCTAAAAAAATAAGCCAACAAACAAAATAAGTTATTTAGCAACAAATGTTTTTCAACCATCGCGATCACAATATCGAAACTAGCAAAACCTTACACCCCTTTTATTCCATTCGAAACCCAAACCGAACCTTTTTATCCATTCGCAAACTTTTCATTTTAGATTTTTAACGATCGGGCCGTACAACTAACATCTATGCATCATTTACCAAACAAAAGTACAAGTTAAATTTAAATTTGAAAGACTTACAAAAAAGATCTTCAAAATAAATTTCGACGCAAATCGGACAACCCAAACGTTGTTTAAATGAATACCCAAACACTAGAATCAACCGGGAAATACTCTAAACCACCTTGTTCTTGATCAAAAATCAAAATAAAGTTTGTATGTGTGTGTTGGAAATCGGACGAGCACACACAAGTGTGTGTGTGTGTGTGTTTTATTTTTTTGAAATGAAAATGGATAAATGAGAAATGTTGGTGGAGGAATAGTATAGTACTAAGCATGTTTAGACACAAATGCTAGAAAATAGCCATCTTGTTCCCCTTAACCTTACACGTCCCATTTAGCATCCTAGGAGGGTTCATGTCTTTCTTTTCATGTCGGGATCATTTAAAAACTCAAAAATCTTAATCGTAAAATATTTCCCAAAGTTAATTAGCATTTTTATTCACCTTAAAAATACTTTTCCAATAACTTAGAGTATTTACACGATTTATTTTCACTTTAAACCTCCCAAAACTCGTTTGGACATTAACGGACGTGTCGGGACTTGTTTTTTTGGCATTTCTCACCGTTCACGCGTCAAACCACTCGGAACATAAATAACATAATAATACCCTCTAAAAAGGATTATTATTCACAATATATCATAAAATACTTCAAATCTCATAAATTCATCACCGTCAACACGATATATATTCTAATAAAACTGACAAACGTCAAATAGTCAAAGGACTAATATTAGGATATTCAAAACACAAAAAGGGCAAGGGTTACATTCTACCCCCCTTAAAAGAATTTCGCCCCTGAAAATCAACTACTATTAGCACTAAACAGATGCGGATACTTAAGTTTCATCTAATCTTCACGCTCCCACGTGAATTCAGGTCCACATTTCGAATTCCACCGAACCTTGACGATGGCAATTCTACTCCGCTTAAGCTTCTTGAACTCTCTCTCTCTCTCCAAGATTTCCACAGGCGCTTCCACAAAATTTAATTTAGCATCTACTTGGATCTCGTCCAAGGGCACTTGCAGTGTTGGATCAGCCAAACACTTCTTAAGGTTCGACACGTGAAACGTGTCATGAACACCATTCAACTCTTCCGGTAGTCTAAGTATATAGGCTACGAGACCTACCTTCTTAACGATCTTAAAAGGTCCAACAAATCTTGGTGCTAGTTTCCCCTTCTTCCTAAAACGTACCACACCTTTCCAAGACGATACTTTGAGCAAGACATAGTCACCTACATCTAACTTCTTAAGGCCTTCCTCACCCCCCCCCCCCCCCCCCCCCCCCCCCCCCCCCCCCCACCCCCCCCCCCCCCTCCCCTCTTATCGACTACTTTTCTAGCGATCACACGCAATCTTAAGTCTATCCTTAATTTGCGAGATCTTCTTAGTGGTTTCTTGCACTAACTCAGGCCCTATCAACTGACCTTCTCCAACCTCTGCCCACATAATTGGAGAACGACACTTCCTACCATACAAAGTCTTAAATGGCATACATCTCACACTAGAATGATAACTATTGTTATACGAAAACTCAACTAATGGAAGATGAACATCCCAACATCCCCCAAAGTCCAGGACGCACGCTCTAAGCATGTCTTCTAAAGTCTAGATTATACCCTCACTCTGACCATCGGTCTGAGGGTGGTAAGTCGTACTCATATCTAAATAGGTTCCTAATGCCTCTTGCATGACTGCCAAAACCTCGACGTAAACTAACTATCACGATCAGATAAAATCAAGATCGACACACCATGCCTGGCAACAATCTCATTCAGGTACAACCTAGCCAATCTATCCATCTTATAGTCCTCACACATAGGTAGAAAATGAGCAGACTTAGTCAATCGGTCCACAATGACCCAGATTGTGTCATGCCCACTACTAGTCCTTAGTAACTTAGTCATAAAATCCATTTCCCATTTCCATTCGGGAATCTCAGGTTGCTAGAGCAAGCCAGACGGCCTTTGATGCTCAGCCTTAACCTTTAAATAAGTCAAACACCTACTCACATAAAAAGCTATATCCTTCTTCATCTCCGGCCACCATATAACCTTATCCTCTAGATGGTAATAATACATCTATTAGCTCAGGGTGTACAGAGTACTTCAGACTTTGGGCTTATGGGCTTCGTCCATTATCAGGGTTCTCACCTTTCAAAGGAACCCATATTCGATCCATGTAATACAATGCTCCATCACTCCTAAGTTCAATCATCTCATCTATCCCTCTCTGCAATCCAGCAGACTCATCAGATGCCTCCTTCTGGGCCGCTAGTATCCTATCCTTGATACTCGACTAAAGGGTCATATTCATAACTCTAACTCTCTTAGGTTTCACTCTCTCCTTCCTACTCAGTGCATCAGCTACTACGTTCGCCTTACCAGGATGGTAGCGAATTTCGCAGTCATAATCACTAAAAAGCTCTATCCAGTGATGCTATCGCATGTTCAATTCCTTTTGACTAAAGATATGAGGGAGACTCTTATGATCGATGTATATGACACTCTTTGTCCCATACAAATAATGTCTCCAAATCTTAAGTGCAAACATAACTACACCCATTTCCAAATCATGGGTGGTGTAATTCTTTTCATGGATTTTCAACTGCCTAGATGCATAAGCTATCACCTTACCTCTTTGCATCAACACATAACCTAGTCCTAATTCGGACGCATCACAATATACCATAAAATCTTCCCGTCCATCGAGGAGAGCTAGAATAGGTGCATTACACAACTTATCCTTCAAAGTTTGAAACGTATTCTCCTGCTCCTCACCCTAATTAAAGGTTTTACTTTTTTGAGTCAAGACAGTAAGTGGCTTAGCTATCTTAGAAAAGTTCTCAATGAATCTACGGTAATACCCTGCCAATCCTAAGAATGAACGAACTTCAGACGGAGTTCTAGGGGATTTCTAATTCTTAACAACTTCAATCTTACTAGGGTCTACATGAATACCATCTCCATTAATCACATGTCCAAGAAACTATACCTCTCGCAACCAGAATTCACACTTGGAAAACTTAGCATACAGTTTCTCTTTCTTAAACAATTCTAAGACTAGTCCTAGGTGCACTTCATGCTCTTCTCGGGTCTTAGAATAAACCAAAATATCATCAATGAACACTATCATAAACTTGTCTAGGTACGACCTGCACACTCGGTTCATTAGATCCATAAATACTGCTGGTGTGTTAGTCAAACCAAACGGCATTACTGTGAACTCGATATGTCCATAATAAGTTCTAAACGCAGTCTTTGGAATGTCATCCTCATGCACTCTTAGCTGGTGGTATCCGGAGCAAAGATATATCTTAGAGAAGTATTATGATCTTTTAAGTTGATCGAACAGATCGTCTATCCTAGGGAGTGAATAACGGTTCTTAATGGTCAACTTGTTCAGTTCTTTATAATCAATACACATCCTAAAGGAACCATCCTTTTTCTTTACAAACAATACCGGTGATCCCCAAGGCGATGAGCTTGGTCGAATGAAACCTTTGTCTTGGAATTCCTTGAGTTGACCCGACAACTCCTCCATTTCAGAAGGTGCCAATCGATAAGGAGATTTCACGATCGGTATTGCTCCAGGGACTAACTCAATCCGAAATTCAATTTCCTAACTAGGGGGTAATCCTGATAGGTCATCCGGAAATACTTCGGGATAGTCTCTAACCACAACAATATTTTCTTGTTTCAGTTCCTTAGTCTTAGCACTCCTTAGATGTCTCATTTTCTCTTCCGGTCTTTCTCTTATAACCCTAAGTACTTTGTCACTCGGTAGTGGTATTCTAACTACTTTCTTGTGACAAATTATCTCAGCCTTATGGTTAGACAACCAATCTATTCCTATTATTATATCAAAACTTCTGCTTCCAAACGGTATCAAATTTATATCAAATACATGACCTTCTATTTCTAGTTTGCATCCCTTAATGACCTTATCGATTTCTACTAGCTGCCGCTAGCTATCTCAATCTCATAACTAAACCCTAAATCGTTAGGTTCTATGCCTAACAGAGGTATGAAAGTAGTGGAAACAAAGCTATAGTCGGCACCAAAGTCAAATAAGGTTGTGGCATAATGATTATTCAAAGTGAACGTACCCGTCATAATGTTCGGGTCCTGGCGAGCCTCCTCTGCTCCCGACATAAATGCCCTTCCACGTGCCTGGTTACCGTTGTTCCCACGACCCTAACCCCCGTTAACAGTCACGACTTGGTTTTGATGGTCTCCCCCTTGCCTGTGAGCCTGATTCAACCTAGGACATGCTGCCTTGACATGATCGGTACTACCACACTTGTAACAGGCCCTAGCAGTTGGATTTCTAGCATTGATGAGTTCACATTCCTAGGCATCACTCTACAATCCTTAGCAAAATGTATTGGGTGGTTATAGTTGAAACATGTGCGACAGGGTGTCTCATGTGAATGGTGAGAGTTACAGGTGGTACACTTGGGTATCACACATGTGTTTTCTCTCCTAACAGGGTTTGTGGTTGTAGCAAAAGCATTTCCAGTCCTAGTACTTTTGTTATCATCCCTTCCATCCCTATCCTTACTAGGTTCTCCCCCATTTCCTCTCTTCTCATGGTTCTTTTTTATTGACCCATTCCTAAGGGCTTCATCAGTTAGTGTGTCAGCAATCTGTACAGTCTTTTGAATGGTTGATGGCTCCATTGCTGCCACCATCCCTCGGATTTGTGGAGCAAGGCCATATACATACCTCTCAATCCTTCTGTTTTCCGGGGTTACTAAATGAGGAACTAACCTAGCCAACTTATGGAACCTATCAGTATACGCCGCATGGGTGGCCCCGACCATGACGTGATTTCATAACTCAGTTTCCAACTTCTGCATCTCATTACTAGGACAAAACTCTTCCCTCATTAATACCTTAAAGTTATCCCATGACATACCTACAGCAACCTCTCGACCTAATGTGTGAATATGAGAATTCTACCATGTTAAAGCCTTACCGACAAAAGAACCAGCAGTGTACTTTACTTTTTGGTTATCCTTACAACCACTCATATCCTGAACTGACTCCATCTTTTAAACCCAATGTGTGTAAACTACAGCACCTCCCTTCCCATCATACTCCTTAGGGTTACAAGCTAAGAACTCCTTATAGGTACAACCTCTACGGTCATTGTTCTCAATGACATTCCTAACATTACCCTGAATGTTGTCATTGATGGCATCATCGTTTTGATTCCTACCATTACCCTGATCACCAGATCGACCTCCAGTTCTAACACCACCTCTACCAGTTCGTCCACCCGTTCCCCCTCCTCATGATGAGGCAGCAGGCCGGCCAACACTTCAGGTCGTCATCCTTAGCGGCATTATCTACACGAGGGAGAACATGGGCAACATTAGGTAGGTGGGATGGTCAATACGTATATGATAACTTAATATACTATACTACGCATAATACGGTCCTAAGGTGTCAACACTAATTTGTGTGAACGATAATACAAAATACGTTGAGTTGTGATACTTTAAGTTATATTACTACGTTGGCAAATTGTATTTATCATCCGTATCCTTTCCCAGTAGTACCCAGTATTAGGCTCACCCATTTCAATGAATGACTTAACTAATGCTATCTACCATATAACCATCTAAGCACGTATAAGAGGAACACCGCGAACATAAGTCCTACAATGCAACTATATGAAGGTTTCTAGGTTATAGTATAGGCCAAACCACCTATTTCTCTATAATCTTGGCTTTAATTACCAATCTGTCACACCCTGTCATAGGCGGAAACACGGGAATGAAATATAATGATCAATCATAACACAAGATACAAAATAGAGAAATCTAAAATGCATAAATGAAAGTGTCATGACGACCATCAACCTCAATAACCATGAGTGATGTCCCGTCAAAGAACACAACGAATAGTCGCTTACAAATCCACTTGCCCACGCAGGGTCCATACAAGTCTTAAACATTTATCCTCAAGAAACAAATCCATAACATACATTGAAAAGCAAGACCTCTCAAACATGATCCATACAGGATACACTTAAAGTCTGCTGACATGCATCACAATCTACTAACCATTTCCTTCACCTGAAAATGATACTCAAAAACGTCAACAATAATGTTGGTGGGCTCGTAGGTTTAAAGAAAACCCAGTCGATGTGCCAATATCTCATACAGTTGGACAATCATGCAATATGATAGTGAATATATGCAAATACAATAAAACCTATGACTTAGCATCCCCGCTAATCATGTACCAAGACCTAGCATCCCCGCTAGTCTTATCACCAGCGTGTACCAACTCTCTTGGGGTCGCAACCCTGAGGTTATACGCACCTAAAAATCCTACCAGTACTGGAGCATTTACAATAGGGAAACCTTGCACAAACATAGCAAATCCTTGCTAATCACACCTTGCCAATGCACCTCGATGCATGCAAGAACAATCATACCACATAATATTCACATAGCAGTCATAAGCATATAATTGTCCCGAAAACAAAACCATATTTCGCACAGTTTAAAAAAACAGTTCAAAACACATTTTAGTGTCATTTTCCCCCAACGGAAAAGATTTTAAAAAAGAAGGGCTACGAGAACTCACCTCAAGCAAAGTCTCTAGCAACCAAATCTCAAAATCACCCAAAGCCAAATTAATCAACACCGACAGTATTACATGTCGGGGTTTTTGGGGGCGTGACGTCATAATATACATCACACAAGATACAAAGAACGACCTCTAAGGGTACGTTTGAAAATCCAACATCGTTGCATTAATTTAAAATAGTTAAGGTTTTACATAAGTTCAAAGATAATATGCGGAAGCGAATAAAAGGTTTTAAAGTTTGACAACGATGTTAACATAGATAATAATAATTCTTGAAAATCGGTCCAATGCAAGGCAACACCATAAAGCAAGCAAAGACATCCATAGCTAAGCACCTGAGAAAAACATGCTAAAACGTCAACATAAAGTTGGTGAATTCATAGGTTTGAATTTAGTATTAAAAGTGGACCACAAGTTCACAGTACGCACGTGACAGTTATAACAGATACAACTTCACATAAAAAGTATTTACTGTTGCGCTAAGCTCATGACACCGAAGCTCAATTAAAAGGAAGCATATTATATGCCAAACAAGAATTAATTGCCCTAAAGGTATCTGACCAAGATCACCTAGTGAAATCCGACATGGTATATATCCGTTTATCGGGAGCCCCGTGGGTAGTGAGCGCTACTCACCCGGATAGGGATAATTAGTCCCAATAGATCTATTTACAACATTCGCGCTTACTTAACCAGTCCGTCGGTTAAGCAATTGACGGTTCATGATAGTTCGGGCATTAGTGGTCTATTCGCTACTTAGGCAACACGTAATCAGGAAAAGGAAACGTAAAGTAACTGTGTCCATAGTTTAAAAACAAGCAATGTTTCTCACCCCAAAGTAGTAAAGTAAAAGTAGTAAAACGTGGGGCTATGAACTCACCTTAGCAAGATGAGCAAATGATAAATCACGCAAGTAAAAGATGGTATAGAAATCTAGCCGCGACCTAGAATAATAACGCGTCTTAGAAACACGGAAAGTATGCCAAGGATTGCACAATATGTTCATCACCAAAAGACATCCATGTGTGTTTGCTTTGGTTTGATTATTAAATCATGACAAAATAAAATTATCGGGTTTTTCGTTAAGTTTCGGTGTTTAACCAAAAATTACTATTTTTAATAAATATTCTATTTTGGGAAAGTTTTTAGTTTCAAGACGTTAATACCGTCCCTTATATTTATTAGGTTTCCATATTTTCAAAATGCATTAACTAGCCTTAATCGCTTAACTTCTATGTTCGTTTCGCTAAAACATATTTTTATGACCTTTCAAATGTTTTTAATCAATAACTTAATGTTTTTATTTGTTTCGTCAATGTTTAGAAAGTCTAAAAATATCCGAAAGTGTCCAAAAACCCATTTTACTATTCACATCAGCAACTATTCATTTGGTTTTGCCGAAAAATGTTTTAAGTTTCATTTGGCTATAACTTGGCCGTTTTAAGTCCAATTTTAGTGTGCGATATATGAAAAACTATCTATTCGAAACGAGTTCTCCAAAAACTACTTTTATGCCTAATGAAAACATTTTTAGGTCGACCAAAACCCCAAAACAATTTCGGATCAGCAACTACCTTTTTCACAAACGCTTCCAAAAATCACACCAAACTTCACAATAGTGCCTAATCTAGCCTAATCTCCATTCACAACTAATCCACAATAAAACCATTCCCAAAACTAACATAATCCTTTCATTTCTATTGTTGCAACTCTCATCTCACCAAGAACATAATATTTAACGAGTGAAACAAAGTAACATCATTATCATAAAATCTTGTTTTATAATCTTTCAAAAATTAAAACACAATATATGGATGTATGGATTTTGAACATATATGAAAGAACATAAGTAAATCACAAGAAAAGATTCAAGACACTTACAAGAATGAAGAACAAGTAGAGAAATCACAAGATCTAAACCCCAAAACACTAGATCTATAAAACCCAACAACAAATCTTGAAACCCTAGTTTATAAACTCTTGAAAGACCCTTGAAATCAAAGAACCAATACTTCAAACCACCTTAGATGTTCTTAGAAATGAACCTAGTATGCTTAGATCTTGCTAGAAATCAAAGATATAGAAACCCTAAAGAGCGTGTTTGTTTTCGTGGCTAAGAACAAAGGAAAAGGGAAAGAAAATTTTCTTGTTTTGACTTTAGAAATGAGATGAACCCTAAGTGTGAGAATGAGATGCTTAAATAGCCAAGTGGTTAGGGTTTTTGACTTATCATGTAGTGTATAGGTGACCAACACACACCAAAGGGGTGTGTGTACCATTGCTCGGCCGAACAAACACACAAGGACCATGGTTCATATTGTTTTTTAGTCTTGGTTCATTATTTAGGCTCAAGCTTAGTCAAATGAGGTCAAAGTGTGTAAGTATCACATGTTTTGTCTAACTTAAGGTTTTGTGCATGGTAGTGACTCCATGAGAAGTCACTATCTCCCTCTTACACACACACATTCATAATAAAACAAAAAAAAGAGGCTTTTGATTTAATTTCAAGGTTTAAGGTTGTTTTGGTTGGGACTTAGGCGTCCGAATATTCATAAGAGAGGGGTTATGAACGAAATTTTTGGCTTATTAACATGAGATGGATGATAACTAAAGTTTACACGAAAAGATTTCGGGTTTCCGGGGTTCCGTTAGGTCAAAAACGTGAAAAACGTAATTTAAACGTTAAAGCGTAAAAATAAATACCGGGAGTGATCGTAAACTACAAAACACTTAGAAAAGATAAAATAACTCATATAATATCTAAACTAATCAAATCCAAAGTCGGAACGCGTCCGATGACGTTTTTCAGATTTACGCGGGTTATCTTCCCGATAAACTGCTAGATTCAAACGTAACGTATAAAATTCAAAAATAATGATCGAAAAAGTTTTAAAAATATTGACCTGAAATTTTTGGGGTGTGACAGAAAATCCCATGCATGTTTATGAAAGTGACACATGAGGAAGTCCATCTCATGCACACATAACCATTCAAGTCAAGACAAATGCATACTTATACAATTTAACCATGTTTGACTAGCTCATATACATGAATAATGAACCATGGTCCTAAAAATTTGAAAACCATGGTCCTTGTGACTTGCCTTTGCCGAACACACACACGCACTTTGATGTGAGTTGGTTGCTTACTTGGACATGTGGTTACCATAAAACCCTAATTCTTGGCCTATAAATACATACACATATCACAACTTAGGGTTTCACTTTCATTTCATAGCCTCAAAATTTTCTCATCTCTCTCTTTTTCCCTCTCCTTTCTCACTACAAACAAACACCCTTTTAGGGTTTCTATATCTTTGATTTCTTGTAAGATCCAAGCATACTAGGTCCATATCTAAGGTTATTTATGGTGATTACAAGTATTGGTTCATTGATTCAAGGGTTTGATTCAAGATCTACAAATTAGGGTTTGGTTATTATTTAGGGTTTTTCAAGATCCAAATCTTCCATCATCTTCTATCATATTTCTTAAGCTTGTTCTTCATTTTGTAAGCTTACTTTGAAACCTGTGCTTTCATTTCTACTTTCATTCATTATTTACTTATGCTCTTGCATAGATCTATAAGTCCTATGGTGTTTGTGTTAATTTTTCTAAAAGAAATGAAATAACATCTTGACATCTTTTATAAAAATAGAAGTAACATGTTTATGACTTTATGATCTTGGTGAGATGAGTTGAAAAGTGAGTTGCAACAATAGAAATGAAGGGATTAGGTTAGTTTTAGGTGTGATTTTGTTGTGGATTAGTTGTGAATGGAGATTAGGCTAGATTAGGCACTATTGTGAAGTTTGGTGTGATTTTTGAAAGCGTTTGTGAAATACATAGTTGCTGATCCGAAATTGTTTTGAGGTTTTGGTCGACTTAGGAATGTTTTCATTAGGCATAAAGGTAGTTTTTGGAGAGCTCGTTTTGAGTAGATAGATTTTCATGTATTGTACACTAAAATCGGACATAAAACGGCATAGTTATAGCCAAATGAAACTTGAAACATTTTTCTGCAAAATAATTAACGAAGATGCTGATGTGAATAGTAAAATGAGTTTTCGGACGCTTTCGGGATGATTTGAGCTTTTAAAACCCTAACGAAACATATAGTATCACAGATATAATGATTAGTATCATTAGAAACGTCGTTAACATATTTTAGGGAAAGCGTTAAGGTTACTAAAAATAGTAAGTTTAGTAAATATTAGTAAGATAGACATGGAAGTTAAACGTTTAGGTTTCTCTAGTGCGTTTAAGGAAATATGGATTTAGCAAATTGATGTTGCATGCATTGCCGGGTGTCTTTCAAGAATATTTATCTTTAAATTTTCAATACTCGTTGTTTTAAAAACATGTTATGGTTCCGCTGCATTTGTCTTAAGCTTCCGCTAAAACTATTTCATTATGTTAAGAATATTGTAAGACTTATTTCGTATTTAAATCAAAGTTACATGTTATGTTTTATCAAACATCCATATAGTGGTCGTTTACTTGATCTTGTGTGATGTATATTATGACATCACGCCCTCAGACACGTGTTTTCGTCTAGGCCCCGTTTGGGGCGTGACAACATATAAGACAAGATATGAAATATGACAAATTACACAAGTAATACACCAAATTTAAAATTTTTTGGCAGAGTTTCTTTTGGTAATTATGTCATATTTCGCTTGGAATATGTACATGTACATGTTTCGCTTCTAACATGTTTCGCTTAGACATGTTTCGCTCAAACATGTTTCGCTTGGAATAAGGTAAACATGTTTCGCTCAGAATAAGTGGAACATGTTTCGCTTCATTCAAGCGAAACATGTTTCGCTTGAAAACATGTTTCGCTTTATTCAAGCTAAACATGTTTCGCTTCTATCAAACCT
Organism: Tanacetum coccineum; assembly: GCA_026074375.1. Taxonomy (NCBI): domain Eukaryota; kingdom Viridiplantae; phylum Streptophyta; class Magnoliopsida; order Asterales; family Asteraceae; genus Tanacetum; species Tanacetum coccineum. The sequence goes on along the minus strand of BQNB010135384.1, from coordinate 317 downwards.
ATCATGTTTCGCCACATAAAAAATACTTAACTCAGGTTTTATCAATTAAAAAACCTATAAGCACTTCTACCAATCATCACAAATACAATAATAGCACCATAGAAACAATTTCCACAAAGTTACAACAACATTTTAGGCTTGACAAATGAACTTCGAGCACACATAGTAGAGAAACATATGGTCAATTTGATACTAACCATATATAGGACATATAATAAGCACTAAATGGTCTATGTCGGTTTACAAACACATTTCACACCATATGAGAAAACTTATTGCCATTCTTTTTGTAGTAACGCCGTAAATTCACACTTTTC
>BQNB010135383.1:0-18166 GCA_026074375.1 Tanacetum coccineum | reverse complement strand
GGGCAAGTTTTGTGGATTCAAAATCAAATGTTAGACTATGGGTTCAATTTCATGAGCACAAAGATCTACATTGATAATGAAAGCACCATCTGCATTGTAAAGAATCCAGTATATCATTCCAAAAAAAAGCATATTGCTATTAGGCACCACTTCTAAGGGATGCTTATGAGAAGAAACTTATCCAGGTGCTTAAAATCCACATTGATGACAATGTAGCTAATTTACTAACCAAGGCATTTGATGTTAGCAGGTTCTAGTTCTTGGTTGTTACTATTGGGATGATAAATCCATAAGCTGCATTGGTTAAAGGGAGGCAATATGATGTGTTGTATAGTTTGTATGCAGTGTTAAGTATGACGAAACATGTTAACTGTAGGTGATGCATTTTAAGAGGTTTGATGGGATTTAGAGAGTCATTGAGAAGTGTTTTTGATGGTACTGAAGCACTCTTGTTACCTACATTGCTCATTGATTATTGGTTTTTCATCAAACTATAATATATATAATATATAATAAAATATATAAAGTCTAAAAAAAAACAACAAATCAACAAAACCAGGAGCAGTATAGAATTTTCCCGGGTCGTTAATCCCCAACGAGGCTGTGCTGGAAAATCGATACAGTCGGAAGATTTGAGTTGGAAGGAGAGAAATGATTTGAGAGTGTTGAAAGTTAAATTAGACAATAACAAACAAAAACGTTTAAGAAAAACCTAAAAATTATGAAATTAAGCTAAAAAACGAGAGCACGAATCCCGAACAAAGGGGTCCTAAGCACAATATGGTTGCATATTTAGAAAAGACTAAAGGCAATGCAGAGTTTCATGAGATCATTGATTTTCTTACGCGGAGTTCCATTCATCATGCTCTCACTGTAATGTCCAGTAGTTTTCTACTACAATTGTGAACGTTTTTGGACTTCTGCTAAAGCTCCAAAAATAATCAACAATGTATGGCACATTAACTGCCAAAGTAGTCAGGCAAAGCCTGAGTCTATCCTCTTAAGCATCAATAAGAAGTGATCTTCTTTAAAGATGCTGATGGGAGAGCTCACTCCCTAAGTCAGGTTATATTTTGATGCTATACAGCTTATGGGGTATGAGGGGGATTTTAATTGTGTTAACACCTTAATAAAGCTTTAGTTTTCACCCAAAGGAGTTTCTATTTTCATCAATGAATCATTTGTATTAGTTTCAAAAAGCACCTCTTGGGATCAAATTCCCACTACATTGCCACATATGCTAGTAATTTGCTGTTTATTCATCTAATCAAAAATATAATTTTTCCAAAATTAATTTTTGATGTAAGCTTAGACATTTAGATGCAAAGATAGAAGTTTGGTAATGTACCCACGGTCCCATTTCGAATCTTATAGATAAACAGCTAGAGAATGTACCTGTACCTTTAGATCATTTTCATGTAAATGCTTTGACAAGTAAAGTTTTTAACTTTATGGTTAAAAAGGGTAAACATTTTTCAGGGAAAGTCACACCTTTATTTGCTTCTATGTTGGTACAACCAACTGAGGATGAGGGTGCTCTTTCAGAAAGACCTTCTGAAGCACAATCTACACCTTCTCCTCCTCACCCAAGTGAAGCAACTGTTGACCCTCAGTCTGACCCATCCCTAGTACCTTCACCTTCTAGTCCACGATTCCTGATTTATTCTAGAGAAGATCAGGTGGGAATCATGGAGGTCAGTCATCCAGTTGATAAACCCCTTTCAGGGAAATGGGGGTGACATGAACACTCCAAGTGTCTATGATCTTTGTATCTCTTTGTGTACATAGGTTTCAGATCAAGCCAAGGAAATTCAACACTTGAAGGCACAGATCAAGAAGCTCAAGAAGCAAGCCAAACCTGTTATCACACACCATAGAGCATGGATGAAGAGTGTCTCATTGAAGCAAAGATTGGCAGGAAAGAGATCCTTAAAGAAAAACTGGATGCAAAAGGAGTATGTATCCAAACAGGGGAGGAAGTTTGCCAAAGCTGAACCATCAGTCCATAAAGATCCATTATTTGATGAGATTCCTGAAGATACATTGGATTGTATAGAGACTGAGGATGCTTAAGATCTGGGGAGGACAAGAGATGTAGTGGATAAAGAGAAGGAGAATGCTGAATATGTACTTAGTACTGAAGATGTACTTAGTACTGCTCAACAAAAGGTTAGTATTGACAGGGAAAAAGTTAGTACTGACAAACTAATAGTTAGTACTGACGGATCCAAGGTTAGTACCGATAAGGAGAAAGATAGTACTGATAGAACAGATGAAGGTACTGATGATCAAACTGAAGGAGGAAGGGCTACTCAAACTACTTAAACACCTACTTCTACAATATTCTGGAAAAATTTTGTAAAAATAAATAAGATGATGAAACAATACTCCAGAGTTCACCCTTCTTAACATTAGCCAAGCCAAAGAAGTTTCAAGAGAGAATGAGAAAGCAGTAGAGTTTAAAGATATTGAAGGGACTGAGAGACCTAGGCCTACTTCAACTAGATCATTATTGACATTAAAGCCTCTTCCAAAGATTGATCCAAAAGACAAAGGGAAAAAGAAAATTAAAGAGGAAGATGAGTCTAAAAGTGAATCTGATGGTATTCCTGAAGCTGAAAGGAAGTTTAAGCAGCTTGCCAGTAATGAAGAAATGGCTAGGAAGGTACAAGAAGAATGGGAAGGTAAAGAGGAAAGAAAAAGATTAGCTGAAAAAGAAGCTACAAATAATGCTCTCATAAGAAATTATGATGATATAAAGGCAAGAATTGAGGGTGATAGACTTTTAGCTGAAAGGCTTCAAGAACAAGAAAGAGAGCAATTCACAGTAGAAGAAAGAGCAAAATACCTTCATGACACAATTGCTGCTCAAAGAAAATTCCTTGGTCAACAAAGATCAGAAGCTATCTGGAACAAGCCACCTATAAAGAATCAACTGAGATATAAAATGATAACCTACTTGAAGCATGTAGGAAATTACTAGCACTCTTAGTTGAAAACCAAGAAGTTTGAGGAAATATGCATGCGTCTGATAAGAGATAAAAAGGGTCATGAAGAAGAATCATAGCAATTGGGTCTGCTGAAGATGAAAGAATGATAAAAGAGATGAATGAAAAAGGAATTGATTCTTTTAAGAATGAAAGTGTCAAGGAGGAGGGTAAAGAAGAAGAAGGTACTAAGAAAAGAAAGAGTGGTCATATCAAAATGATTGCAAGGAAAAATCTAAGAAAACAATCAGATGATGACAGTGATGATGAACATAGAAAGTGCCTGAAGATTGTTACATTTGAAGCTACCATTGATAGTGAGATAATGGAGAAGAAATCAGTTATTGCTAGATTGAATAAGGTATCATCACCAGATGGAGTCTATCTTGTTATATACAGAGCCAATAGGAATTTCAAGGCATTTAACTATCTGATGGAGATACTTCATATATTTGATAGGCAAGATTTATTTCACTTGTATGAGTTGATGATGGAACAGTACTCAAAAATTACATTATGAAAGGATAATTGACTTGATTCTTGTTGGGAGATTTAAAGATAATGAATAGGACGATCCTCAACTGAAGAATGATCAAAGTGATTTCTAGAGTAATCAACAAGATTGGAAGATTATCACTTGGAGATCGTATGAAGCTTGTGGAGTTTGCATTCTAGAATTTGAGGATGGGATTGTTATTCATATGTTAGTTGAAAGAAGATATCCTCTCTCAAAAGATTTATCGCAAAGGATGCTTGATCTGGGTTTAGAAGTTGAAAGAGAAAGTTCTGTTGCTCTTGATTTGATAAGATTTATTAAACAACAGATAGATGAAGAATGATGTTGTGAATGGAATTGAGAAGGGTTTGAGTGTTGGCTAACCACCACACAACAAATGGTCATCAGTTCACCATGCTTAATAGGCATAAAGACCTGCAAGTCCATAAGCAAACGGCTTGTGGTAAAGACTTCTCAAATCTGTTTATGGTTGACAATTTACCAAAAATTATAGGGTTTTTAACTCACCTTGCTTCATGGTGAAGAGTTTGCTAGTCCAAGATCAAATAGTTCTTGGTAAAGACTACTCAAATCTGTTGATAGCTGATAGTTTATTGCTTAAAAACTATATGAGTTAACGATGCACCATGTTAAGGCAGATGAAGCATTGCTAGTCCAAAAGCAAACTTTTTTGGTAAAGACAAATCAATTCCGTTGATGGTTGACAGTTTACCAAAAATTATATGGTAATTAACTCACCATATTTTTGAAATAAAGAGTTAACTATCCCAGAGCAAACGCAACTGGAAAAGGAACATTAAATCTGTTTTTATGGCTGGTAGTTTTGCCAAAACTACAAATCCAACTTAGTTTGGATTGTTGCTGAAAAGATTAGTTTGTGTGCTGAGAAGACAAAGTTGCGTCTGAAGAAGGATGAGTGTTTAAAGATCAAGATATGATTAAAATGTTTGTGATACATCCTCTATTATTTAAGAGAATAACCTGAAGAAACATTGAAGTAAAAAGAGTTCAACATTACCTGTTTAAGGGAGGATTGTTTGAGGAAATAATGTTTTCCCTAACTAGTAAACCGATAAGTAATAATAGTTAGTACCGATAGTTATAATTATTACTGACAGTACAAAGTGTTAAGTACTGATCAGTTAGTTAGTAACCGTTAGTAGAAATTAGTTAGTACCGTTTAAGAGATATGTATAAGATATTATAGGAAAAGCTATGTATTATCTTTTACGAGTTTTGTAAGCCCGTTAGGGTTTATCCTTGGTCTATAAAAGGATCCCTTACGGCATAGTTAGAGATATGAGTTCAATATACATCTCATACAATCATATCTCATAGTTAGTAATCTGTAGTCACTCAAAGCAGATTAATAGAAATCATTATTTAGTTTTTCATTGCTCTTCTTAGTACTTGTGTTAAGATTCCGCATTAGCACATAGTAATTCAAATTCAGTGTTTTCTAAATAGTCCAAACAGTATTTATACAAGTTGGCTATCAACCTTAGTAGGCTGCAAAGATCTAATCATTAGGAGACTCACATGATTAAATTGAATATAACTAAATTTATCTAAAACATTCTCTTATGAGTCATTTTATATGATTGTGACTGTTGATTCATGAAGTAATACCCCAATTTAGCTTCCGCTGCTATATGTCAAATTGGGGGTGTTACAACTTACCCATAAATCGTTCATCAAACTACCGAGAAAATTATGAAAATTAAAAGCAGAATTCAAGCCTCACGTGATCGTCAGAAGAGTTACGCCGATCTGAGGCGTAAGCCTCTAGAATTTCTAGTCAATGACAAAGTCGTGTTTAAAGTTTCACCTTGGAAAGGGGTTATCCGTTTTGTCAAACGGGGGAAGTTGAACCCGAGGTATATCGGACCTTTTAAGGTGTTAGCGAAAGTAGGAACCGTTGATTACAGACTCAGACTTCTTCAACAGTTAAGCAAGGTTCATAGCACTTTTCACGTATCAAATTTGAAGAAATGCTTGTCCGATGAATCACTTGTGATTCTGTTAGATGAGATCCATATTGATGATAAGCTCCACTTTATTGAAGAACCCGTGGAGATCATAGATCGTGAAGTCAAGCGGTTGAAGCAAAGTCGTATTCCTATTATCAAAGTTCGTTGGAACTCCATATGAGGACCTAGTTTAACATGGGTACGTGAAGATCAATTCAAAAAGAAGTATCCGCATCTCTTCACCAATCTCGCATCTTCATCCAATACTACGTCTTAAAGCTTTGAGGACAAAGCTCTTTTAATAGGGGAAGATTGTAACAATCTGTAATTCCAGGTCATTATACAACTATAAACTTTCAATTATTTATTTTTAGGGTTTTACGCCTTTACTTTTAATTTCAACCGTTTAGTTAAATCGCGTAAACTAAAAATCAACAATCAACATAAACCGACATGAAACAAATAAAGGTTTATGTCAAATAAGTGTTATACTATCTTTACGAAGATAATTATAACCTTTTATATTTTATTTTTATACGTTACATAAAACGTTTACGTGTCGCATTTTGGGACCTTTTTGCATGCATGTAAACCATTCTACCTTTCTACACTTAACCAAATACCCACAATTATACTCAATACCTAAAATTTATATAATACTTACCTAAAAACCTTTATGTGGCCGGTTATTAATAATGAAACACAAAACAAGTTTCACTTTTGGTTTAAGAAATTACCATGCGCTTAAATTGCCAACTCTTCTTACAAGCTAGCAACTTTCTTACACATTCTTACTAGCCACTTATACAATCTAACATTTCCATGCTTTTCTTACATGATCCCATGCCCCTCCCTATGATTTTATGTGTTTTAATAAAACTTTTCATAAGATATTTATTTTATAAAAGGCACTAGTTTCTTCACTCATTTCATTCACAAAGTAATAAACACACAAAATCCTCTCTTTTCTCTCTTGGTGTCCGGTTGCAAAACAAGAAACAAGAAACATTTTAGTTTTGATTTTTAAAGCAAGATTACAAGAGTTTTCAAGTGGTTTTAGATTAGATAACAAACATAAGGGTTTGCATAAGTTTAGATTTTAAGTTCATCAACTTTCGATTCAAATCATTGGTTTTTCATAAAACCCTACACTTTTATTTCATTTACAAGTTTATTTACATCTTGATTATTTAGTTACATCATTGTCTAGTTTATATTTTATATATTTTACAAAGAAACCAAGGTTTATACATAATCAAGCAAGTATATATTCATTGTAAAAAGGAGTTACAAATATGGTAGAAGATGAGAAAATATTCATTTTTGATATAATACATGTGCTAAATAATTTGTTTAACTTGTTGAGTATTGTTGTTGTAAATTAGTTTATATAAAGTCATGGTTTATTTTATGTCTTGACATTTAAATTGTGAAATGGAAGTAAAATAGAGGACTATGAATTAGAAGACTTTAATTATACAAAGGATGTAGTATTGGTTAATTTAGTGGACTTGTAGCTATGTAAACATGGTAAAAAACACTAGTAGAACATATATATATATATATATATATATATATATATATATACACTTATCTAAAATAGTTGGGTTTTACTGTTTTGGCATGAATTTCAAGGCAGTTTATAAAGTTAATATTATGATAGTACGTCTCAAGACGATTTCGCGCATATAAAGAACTTGAAAAACGGACTTAAAACGAGAAAGATATGGATTTTTACAAGATACCGGTAACTATATATATAAAAACTGTTTTTATAAAAATTATACATTCTAATCAGAAAATAAAATAGTGTTTTGAGGGCTTTCGGGTCCGAATTGGATTAAGTATAAAACTAAAATGTTTACTCGTAATAGAGTTGTTTTTACTAGACATCTTCGAATTCTAAGCCTAAAATGTATATTAAAAGAAGAAAACATCACTAAAATAGACAAACTTTTTTATATAAAATTCTATACTAATTTACCTGACATGAAATAGAAAAATAATATTAAGGACATTTTCGGTCCGTTCGAACGGTAAAAACCTAGGAAATATTTTATATCACTTATATAATATTTTACACGGATTTTTAATTATTATTTGCAACGACAATATATATATAGTAAATATATATTCTATATTATATATATATATATATTAAAAATAAATATACTGTCGTTGCAAATAATAAAAACAGTTATAACTTAACCTAGACACTATTTTGATTTATTAAAGTTAAACACAAACTATTAGGTGGTGATAGTAACTATATAAAAATACATTGTGTTGAATTGCATTCAATGTACATATTTCTTATAACGACCAATATTATAATTAGATTGCATCTTTGGCTTTTTGCGGCCGACTCTACAATGTTGATCATTCATTTATTCAAACCACTAACATGTAGGAGAGTTTATAGCCTGGTCCTTACATATTACAATGTATTTATTTCACAATCTCGGGTGAGATACATGTTATATTTTACAAAGGGACGCAAGTATATTTTAAACAAATTATGAGGTTGCCTAAGTAACGATAACCCACAATGCCCACTATCATGAACTGTTAATTACTTAGTGTAAGCGTGGATGTTATAAATAGATCTATTTGGGATTGACATCCCCGTTTGGGCGAGTAGCGCTTGCTAGTTTCGATGAACCGAAACGACGGACGTATACCATGTCGGACTTATTGGATGTTGCGGATTGAACATCTACATTGGGTACAATAATGTGTATTGAATTATTTACCGTTCGGGCGAGAAGCACAATTTCAAGTCACATTTTGGAGTCTCATATCACTAAAGATTTATTGCATTACCTTTGGGACACTTGTTATGTATTAAAATCTTTATGTTTTCACATTGGTGAACAGTTAAAGCATGGTGCTTTTGTAACAAACTTTGAAGTTAAATTAATGTATCTTTCAAAATGACTTATTTAAAGTCGATCACTCATATCTACGAAATACCTTATAAAGCATTTTAGCCAATTTCTAAAATTAGAAGTACTTAAAATTTTAAGTAAAAAAGATTACTATAAAAATTTTAAGTAAAAAAGATTACTATAAAAAGAAGTCTTAAGTAGTGCAAATCCTTATGCACGTTGTACAATCTTTTTGTGCAACCAATAAAATTATGCCAAACAATTTAACACCCTCTTTAAAAACCATTAAAAAGGCTGTTACATTCTAAGTTACAAAGTATAATGTATAATCTTTTTATGCAAGCAATAAAATTCTGCCAAACAATATAACACCCTCTTTAAAAACCATTAAAAATATTGTTACATTTTATCACTATAAATATAACTACAATCCATTTCACACACCACATAAACAAAGACACAACAAAAAAATACCCACTATTCTCTCATCTCATAAAAACTATCATCTACCACCCCCACCTCATCACGCCGGCCCTACCACCGGACGTCACTACCACGCCGGACGTCACCACCACGCCGGACGCCACCAGCCGCTGTTTGCCGCCGGACGCCACCAGCCGCTGTTTGCCGCCGGACGCCATCGGCCGCTGTTTGCCACCGGCTTCCGGCGCCGTCTCTACCGATCTCTCGCCGGAATGACCGGCTGCCACCTGCTCTCCCCTACTTTAGCTTGATCACCATCTACTGCCAACCGCTGCTACCTTATCAACATGATGCACGTGACTGTATCTCTTTCTCTTTTTTTTTTCATGGCTCGATGTTCTTTGGTGAGTTTTTCTCCACTTTTTCATCTTCTCCTTTTTGATCTATAAAACCAAAGTAACATCCCTCCAACCTTAAGACTTGTAACACTAAAAAAAAGTAACAGCTCTCCAATATTGCTATAATCATGCCTTAATAATGCAAAATCTTACCATATCCTTAACAAAATGCCACTATAAAAACATGTCACACGTAATAGGTACAATCTATACTACTTTATAAAGCATTTAGCCCATCTATTTTTAGAAGTCTTAAAAAATTAAGTAAAAAAGAATACTTTATTAGGAAATATGTAAAAACTATTAGAAAATGTACATCATACACATTTAAAAGCCTTTAAAATCCTTTAATAGCCAAAACTTGAACACCCCAAAACTTGTAACAACCAATTAAATGGTAAAGCTGTAACGGCCCATATACATTTTTTAATTCAGTCAACTGTAACTGCTAACATTGATATTGTCATCAATTCAATAAAATTGTAACTGCTGCATTCATGTGGTCTATTTGTAACGGTCCATTAAAATCATTAAGGTTAAACCACAACCAAATACGAGTAATAACAACCTAACACACTACAAAATTCATTACAACCATTTTTCAACACTTGATTTTATACTCTTAAAAACACAAACACCTTTCTCTTTATTTATAATGCATTTACCCATCTATTTTTAGAAGTCTTAAAAAATTAAGTAAAAAAGATTACTTTATTGAAAATATGTAAAACCATTAGAAAATATTCATCATACACATTTAAAAGCCTTTAAAATCCTTTAATAGCCAAAACTTGTAACACCCCAAAACATGTAACAACCAATTAAATGGTAAAATTATAACGGCCATATACATTTTTAAAACAGTCAACTTGTAACTGGTGCAGGATTGGGTTTAGTTTCGGCCCATGACTGCTAAGTTGGGCCCAGAAGCCCAAGTGGCAGTGTGACCCAAGCCCGGAGGCTTGGTATACCTACTATACGTCATCATACAAAAATAGTCAAAACATGTGTACTTTTGTTTGCTTTGTTTGGCCTCGTGAGTTCTTGTACAAGAAAGATGGAGGTACCCGCGAATACTGGACACGTTTGGAAACTGCTAGACAGTCGTATCCCGTCAGGCTCAAGTGATCCCAAATCACACAAATCTGCTATGGTGAGCCCATCATTAGGGGTGTTCAAAAAAACCGTGAACCCGACGAACCGAGCCGAACCGCTCAATCCGAAACCAAAAAAACCGAAACCGAAGAAACTGAAACCGAAAAAAACCGAAACCGAAAAAACTCGCTTATAATGGTTCGGTTTCGGTTTTTACTTTTAGATATCCGCGGTTAACCGAACCGAACCGTGCATATTATACATGATTATTTTCTAACTAATATTCAAATAATTGTACAAGTATTAACCGATTATTGCAATACTTTTATTGTATAACGACTTTTTCGCTCGCTCGAAAGTAAACAAAATTGTAAAAATCTATGTGTGAAAATTGATAATGTGATCGTAATCTATAAATGCGAGTTAATATTTATTGTTATTGGGATACGTTTTATATATGAATATTTGAATGCAATTATTGTAACGAAATACTTAAGTTTTATATGACTTTTAAATTCAACGTCATTTAATTTTACTAGAAATACATTTTATGTTCTAGACTATGTAATTTTTTATACGGTTAAACTCTATTAAACGTCAAAAACGGTTAACCGTGACCCGAACCGCGGGTAACCGCTCACTTCGGGTACCCGCATGTCCGGTTACCCGCCTAGTACGGTTCGGCGACGGATAGTAAAATTAATTACCCGCCCCGCGACGGATAGTTTAAATCTTCCAACTAACCGAACCGAACCGCCCCGTGAACACCCCTAAATATAGATAGGGCTTTTTTAGAAATCGATTCTATGATTGAATAGCAGAAGTGCTACTTAGTAGTAGAAACTCGGAGAGACGGAGATGGGACTATTTCATACTTGTTAACTCCTAGGATGAGAAGTGGGTCCCTTGTTTTTGGCAGGAAGAGTTTCATCCTTTGTTGCCCCTGGGTAGAGTGAGTCTACTTAGTGAGCTAGCAGGACGCAAAGATCAATTGATCAATATGAATCTCGAGAGTGGATCGTTGATCGCCGCTTTCTTGTCCTGGAGGCTCTCCGGCCGGGGAGGGGCTTGCTATCGTAATCTTTTTCCCCGTGTATGTGAGGGTGACAAACTCCTTTTTGTTTGGGTGCATAGATTGGACCAAAGAACGAGAGTCGGCTACCTTAAGTCCGTTGTTCCTCAATAGTAGCTTAGTGTAGAATGGTCAGTTGTTAAACTGACTAGTCGTAGGTTCAAATCCTATTTAGGGAGAATTTAGAGTTCTTGCTTTTCTCACCTAACGCCCCATGTCCTTCTTCTTAGTTTCTAAACATTCTTAAACCATTTGGGAGTGACCTTATCGTTAGCAGACCCTATTATTTTTGAAACCGTAGAACGCTTCCCTATCCAATGTGTAGTAACTAAAGGCTTTTGGTGCAAGAAAGAACCTTTCATACTTTGACTTCCTAGCTTTACAACCCAAGATTGAAGATGAAATCAACTCAGGGAATGGCTTTGACCTTAGCACTACTGAGTTTGTGTCAGTGGTAGTAGCATCATCCCTTGAGATATAAGAGTACATATAGATCCCTAGTCTGAGGCTGTGATAAAGCAGCTATGCTGCTTGCAACTTGGATAGCAGAGTTCTTCCGTTTGGGTTCCAAATGAGTTTCGTCCATTTCCTTCCCTGAATTAGTAGTTGTAGGGATAAAACGAAAAGTTTGTTGTTCTTCGATAAAATCCAAATAAATCCCCTTTATAAATCTTTCGTGAAGAGGGGGAAACAGGGGGGGGGGGGCCAGTGGAGGAGGGGGATCGGGGGTTTGGAGATGTGGAGGGTTGGAGATATTCCGTTGTTGAGGGTGCGCGCGGAGGGGGTGATACGGACATGAGTATAAGTGGGGTTGATGTGGATGGGGGGGGGGAGGGGGGAGTTGGGGGGTTCCCTCATGGGCGGGGAGCTTGTGAGATTGTGGCTTTTATCTCAACTAGTGGGGATCTATGACGGTATTATAGACACAGAAATCATCTAGGCGAATGAATCTTCTTTTTCCTATGTAGTAGATGCAATTCTGATAGGCGGGAAGTGAGCGTCTGTATACACGGATAGGAAAGAAGAGCGATGGCGGGGATTTCCTTATTTCCTTGCTTTTAAACCTGAGCTTAAAAATGGAGTGACCTAACAAAGTCTTTAAAAGGAATTTTCCTTCCTCTCAAAGAGGTATGCCTAAAGGGACACACTGTACCCAAGGCCTACTACATACTTCATTCCTCGCTATAGTTTGACTGCTAAAAATCACCAGTTGGATAGATCAGAGTACCGACTTAGAATGATTATGGCACAAAGGGCTTCTTGATTGTCTTCGAACATACCACATATGCCTCAATAAAGCCTAACATGCTATCAATGTCTATGACCTTCTAGATTTGAATACCATACAGGTTTTACCACAAGGCATAGGATATTCTTTCAATACAAAAGGATAAGTGGTTCACCACATACATGTAAAAGATTCTCACCATATGGCGTAAATGAATCAGTATGACTCTCCATATTAACTTTCCTAATGAAGGGGAGTAGTCTTCATTTTGGATAGGGAATGTGGTATATGGAAAGATCTCATCATTATAGTATCTCAGCGAGAATATGTTTAGAGCTAGAGAGAAAGAGTGATTTTGTCTTTCAATAATCTACTGGTACAGCTTCCAATAGATGTTTTGGCTTTTTACTTGATTCACCTAAGAGAAGGATATCGTCTTCATATACACTATCAATACCTCTTTTACTTTCTCAAGAATTTTCTCGTTATACACTCTCGTGGTACAGAGCCTTTAGTCCCAAGATCGGGGCATAGACTCATAGCTAGGTTCTGAAGTGTACCAGGGAGTAAATTCAAGGAATCCTTGAAGCGGAATAACATCACTTTACCTGAATAGATTGATAACTCATAAAGCCTATTGTTTCGCAATAATTAGTTTAAACTGTATTAGGGGGATGAAAAGCAAGTGCTTAAGCAATAAAAATTCCATCGAATCTTGAGAAGTTTGTGGAAGTAAACATTTTGGCTTTCTTCTCATTGTTTCACAAGTCTTTCTATCATACTGATCAAGTCAATCACACTTTTCTACTTCTTTCTTCAAAGCTATCCAGAATGACATTAATAGTCTCACTTAATAGGTATGAATTATCATATCTTTTTCTATCATTTTACCAGGATGAACCAACATGAGACCCACGACATAAGGCTTATAAGTATTATTTACAATATTGTTCTCGAGGTCAAATACAATTGAATGGTTTTAGTTTTGGCTACCTTTTTTATAGCTATGATATACTCAGAACTCTTCCTCTTTTGGGGGTCTACTACCTGTGCTTACTGGGAGATAGACACTATAGTATGCTAACATCTTTGTTTGGTTTTCTTTGTTATGTTGAATGTATGGTATGGGAAAACCTAGTGTAAAATTTTGACTACTTAATTTCATGCTAATATAAATAAAGACTTAATTCGAAAAAATGGGCAACATTCCTTATAGAAAGAGACGATATTTCATAATAAAAAAGAAGCAGAGGAGCCAACCCTAGGAACCTTCTTAAGAGTAAGTAGCAATGTCTACGCCCTTTTGAATTGTTATTTCATGGAATAAGCGCTTCCCAAATGGGTATAAGGTAGGAGTACTGGCGAAATGGTTTGGGAAAGGCTCTGACAAGACCAAGCCAATGCAAACCTATTTTTTTAAGGGAATCCACTTCCTAATTCTCCCCTGGTTCTGTCAGCAAATACATTAAACAGGTCCATTCGAGCAATTTACCAACACTGTTGTGGAAAGGAAGTAGTGTCAGAGCTTGGTTGCTGCAAAGTAGAGCTAGAAGCACATCTTCTCGATCGGCGAATAATTCTTCTTAGGGCACTATAAGACCGATAATACACGGCCTGTTCCTGCCCTGAATCAGATCGAATTAGGGCAATGGGATTGATGTAGCAGACCATCAGCAATACAAATTCTCATAACCAAGAACCATCAAGCAATTTCATTTCTTTTTGTTCCTAATTTGGGTAAACCGGCTCATTTGCCTTATACCACCTCCCATAGTATGTATGAAGTACTTTACTGCCCTCCTCAAGGATACCCGGATATAACTTATTAGGTTGTGATTGTACGAAGAACCATTATCTCAAATACCGCCTATCTATGTAATAAGGGTCCCGCAAGCTCTGAATCCACGATTGTTATGGGTCAGGAGCATTCAAACATTCCAGTTTGATATTTCTTTCCCTTATATCAATCTGTCTCAGATCGAAGTAAAAGTCTGACCTTATCTACTTATAAGCGCAGAGGGAAAGTAGCAACTTGAATTGGGTCATAGGGGCTTCCTTTAGAACTACGGATAGGCTACCGGGCTTTGCACTTCATCCCGTAAGAATACTGATGACATCAAATAATGTCATTTTATAGTATCATTTATCATATGTCATTAACCCATTTTGTATAATTATTGCAAAGAATTGTTACTTAATTGTTTGTATTTGAGAATTGCAGTAATTCTGTAATTACTTAGTTCAAGACTGACATAAAAGGCACGTATTCAGGAGCTTAAACTAATAAATTTTAAAGATAATATGTTTTGACCACCACTACTCCGTACCAACAAGGATATCCACGTATCCGTGCCTACTCTTCATAGATAACCACGATGGATTGAAGACACCAATACGCCGTATCCAGGAGACATCAATACGCCGTATTCACAAAATCATAATCAATAATATGGCAGATATCCACCGCGGTGGTCCTATAACTCCAAGAAATCTCCACTACGATGTAACCTACATCAGACTCGATACAGTCTTACGATCAATTTGCCAAACCCTATAAAAATAGACGGTCTAAACTCAGTTTTAGGTATGCAAGTGAATCCCTAAACCACCAAGTCGACCAAGAGACGAATAAAGGAGCATAGAAGGTCAGAAAAGAGCTTCAAGATCATAGAAAACTCATGTAATCTTGCGCTACCAAAACGCAATCGTTACGGTTTCTATTCTTTTAATCGTTTCATATATGAAACCCATGTGTCATTTTACAATGACTATCGGACGCAGATACCTTAGGTATCAGCCATGATATAAATATTTTAATGTTTGGTTTGTTTATCTTGATTGCTTAATTTTATTCGTTTGCTTGTTTGATTAGTTTATCGCATGATACTCGTTAATTTTTCATTAAAATGCGTCAATCCGTATCTTAGATATCGCCTGTAGCTAACTAGATAGCGGATATTCTCAAATAAGTATGCGACCTATCATTCAACTGGGTCTAGTCCTACATATTTAATGCGCTGCAACTTCGGTGTTGTTTGGGCGTAGGCTAAGAGTCCGGGATAGCTCTCCATATTGCAATTTATATATCTAGAATCATAGGATCACAAATATTGACCTATCCTTGCCTTTAGTTTAGTGAGCTTAGTTGAGCCATAAGGTGACATTGGTATCAACGAGTACGTTCTTATTCCATTGGTAAGGACTCGGACAGTGGACTACTAGTATATAAAGAACCGTTAAGTAGTAAGTGGGTAAAGTCTCGATGAGCTAGGGTTTAGTAAGAGCACCATTACTAATCTCCTAAGATAGATTATAATCAACAAATGCTTGCTTTATACGAATGCGTCTAATTGTGACAGAATTAGCGTGTCTAGGTCTTAGGAAGAAGTACCGCCTAAGTCTAGGAATGATATGCCCTTTGAGATAAGTCAATCATTGCACTAATAAACAAACCTGCGTTTTATCGGATTATTCATGGTTGATACGTTTTTCTTACATTAGTTCTTGATCGCTACTCTATCGTTTGTTTATCTTCTTGTGTGTGTTTATTGCTTTACTTGTCATCAAAACCTTAGATTAGATAACTAAACCTCGTGCCAGTCTCTCAGGCTGAAACCCCCTATCATTAGATTAGGTCTAACTTAGGTCTTGCATAAATTATATTAATTTAGTACTAACATAGATAAATAAAATACTGATAGAATTATGAATCTTAGTGATCGACACCCTACTTACCACAAAACTACATCTGACCGGGTACACTGCCCGTTAAAGTGTTGTTTTAGGTATAGTCGGCATAAAATAAATAGTAAAACTTGATACCTAAATAACACCTACACAACGACACATCAAGTTTTTGGCGCCGTTGCAGGGAGTGAAGTTGTTTTAATACTTTATTTTATTAGTATTTTTAGTTTGGTGTAGTTTAGATTAATTTGCATATTTGTGTGTGCTTGTTTGTGTTTAATTTCCTGCATTGTATATTTTTGCATATTGTGTGTTTGTGTGCATTATTACAGTTCGCTGTAACCTTCTGAGTCGAATACTCAATACGGCATATTCAATTTATTAGATACGGCATATAAATTTTTTTCAAGGCAATATCCGAGTAGTCATCTTTATTATCACTGGTAAAACTAAAGTTACTTTCAAAATAGTTAAAGTCTATTCTCTTGCTGATTAATTGAACACTACACTAATCCCTGTGGAACGACTTGGTCTTACCTAAAAAGATTATACTATATACATGGGTTATACTTTTACCCGTGTGTTTCCCATAATTAATTGGTATTTTTAGTCTTATAAATTTAAAGCTTTTGAAACACATCAGTTCATGACCTCGGATCTGTTGAAACTGAATTCCCAGCTATAGTCTTTAACGACACGTTAACATCTGAAGCAACACTCTCGTGTGAGCATACAGTAAGTTCTCTTAACGATAATGAAATTGACTTTAGAATATCGTTTGACGAATCCGACGATGAAGATTGCACGGTAATTTTCTATAAAAATTCATTTTCTTACAAAATAATTTATGTCAACAATTTAAAAACAAATTCAGAAAATGATAATGATAAAGCCAATATGCCTTTGCTTCCATCACCCAAGCCTACGATCAGTTATTTTGATGATTTAGACTTCTTTAAAGATTTCGTGAATGAATTTCCAGCCATTGTTTACAATGATGCTCAAACGTCCAAATCAGATTTATTAACTGAACCGATTTTAAACCCTCAACATACCGATGAATTTAATTTGAAAGATGAAACATCATTGTCCAAATGTGATGAAGAGGAACAAAACATTTTAAACTTTAATGATCTATTTCCTTTTAACGTAATTTATCCCAATGATTCAAAATCGGATAAGGACAATGATGATGATAAAATCGATATTGAACACTCCTCGGGAGATTTATCTGTCAAACCGTTACCTGATGTAATAAATACCGATGTTGGTGCCTATGCACATGGGTCAAATAATCTTTTGAAAACAAGTCATGATACATCTAATAAATTTTTTAAAACCAAAACTTTTGTCAAGAGATTAAATTTTAATATCATGACTTGGAATCATCTTAACAAAGAGATGTCATTCATTTTCCTAATCAAGAATTTGTATGTGCCATTTGGCATCCTGTTCGACCCCAAATTGTTTTCTAAGAATGAGATTAAATTGGGGCAAGTCTAACTTAAAGACTTCGCTGTAAACAAAAGTGCTTGCCGGGAGACAACCCAGAATGTATTTTCAATTTTTATCGAGTATGTCTTCCCAGATTTTCTATACGACGTATCCAAACCCCATGGATATAGCGTATTGACCTTCTGGACGTTATCTAGTCTTTATTTTCAGCACAGTCTATGCGACGTATTCATTAAATGAATACAACGTATACATGTATCAATACGGCGTATCCTGGCGAATGGATATGACGTATCGACTTCCTGTATAGTTTTAGGTATTTATTTTGAGTCTAACCAAACGAATACACGGAGATAGAATTGCATTTGTTTTTTGAGAATTTTATATAGGACCTCGTGAAGGGAAATCGATGACGTTGGTGATGTATTTACAAATCTAGAAATCCT
>BQNB010135382.1:0-18167 GCA_026074375.1 Tanacetum coccineum | reverse complement strand
ATTACAGTTCATGAAACAAGCAAATGATTACTCTTCCACATCAAAAGCCTTGTCAGGAGTACTACCAGTTCCAAATTTGTCAAACTAAAAAAGCTTGTTCGACTTCATATTGTCAATTCTTTCAGATCTGCCACGATTCTTATGGTAGATCCTAATGCCATCTACATTTGATGGTGGCCTTCCTTTTTTATTTTTTGGTGCAGGTCCATCTTCAACAGATGCTTTTGCTTTGACTTTATCCATAGCTAGTGATTTGCCTTGTTCTGGTGCAGGTCCATCATCACTTGTCTCCTGTTCTGGTGCTTCATCAACATCTGCAACACTAACAGTTGTATCCACAACCCATACTCCAGATTGTTGAGTGGGTTGGGAATGGATGCTTGGAATCAAAACTTCATGGTACTGCTGATTCATATGTGCTTCTTCCATGGATTCTTCTTGCCAATTTGCAGGATTAAAGTAATCATTCTTTTCTTGCCATTCCTGTTCTTCTCTTCTTTCCTTGTCTAACTTTTCTTGTTCAGCATCTATTTTAGCTTGTTCTCTTGCTTGTTCTTCCATACATTCCCTAAATGCTTGTTCATCTAATTCCAGTTGATATTCCTGCACAAACAACATTGATTCAGCATAATGTAGTATTTAACCTAAGCATGGTATAAGCATGGTATAACATACATGTTCAGCAGTTAAAATACCACAGCTACTTGAGCTTGGAAATACACCACCTCTCTCACTACCTCTTCCAGCCCTTCCACCACCCCTTCCACCACTTCCACCAGCTCTACCACCACCCCTTCCACCACTTCCACCAGCTCTACCACCACCCCTTCCACCACTTCCACTACCATCAGTTACACCACTAGCACTACCAGCATTTACACCACTACCACTAGCATCATTTACACCACTACTACTATTACTGCCATCATTGCCACCACCTCTACCAGATCTACCACCACCCCTAGATGCACACTACCCCACAAATACTTGCTTATTCCTACCAGGTGTTTTTTTTTTCAACTTCAGGTTTAGGTTGTGGGTCTTTCTTACATGATGCCTTATTGTGACCCTTTTTCCAACAATTCTTACATGTCATAGTCCTACCCACCTTACTTACCTGGCTCCCACTAGTTTCACCTGGGGCTGGAATTCTTTTTTTCTGAGGTCTGCCAGGCATTTTTCTTATTATTGGTGGTAAAGGTGGAACATCATTAGTCCCCTTCCACATATTTGTCCCAAACACAGGTTTAATGGAAAACGGATATGCATTAAACCATGCCTCCCTACTATACCAATGGCTAACACCTGCATCTAAGTCAGTCCCAACATGCATGTAGGCTGCCACAGCATGCACACAAGGGATACCACTTAATTCCCATAGCCTACATCATCCACTTGGATATACAACCCACTCTTTGTAATAAAATAACAGTTTAGTTATTATATAATTAATTTTATAAATATATACAACAGTTCATGGTGTTTCCTCATTCACTCCAAACTCAACATGACCCCTAAACAGAACCCTAGCACTGCATAACTTAGTCAAGAATGGGTCTTTTGTAGTAATGTTCTTTATCCAAACTATCATCTCCCTCGGTAATGGAAGTCTACATTTCTATTCTTCCAATTCATCATCATATTGATTGATAGTCCATCATCACTAGAATCTAATTAGCTTTTATCCTAGTCTTTCTCAGTTCCTCTTTCCTATCATTATTCAACATTCCATGATAAATCATAACCAAAATGATCAAAATATATAGCAATCTAAAACACACATTATCTATAACCTTACCTTCAATCATTATCCACAATATCCTGTTGACTTAATTTTCCCTAATGGAAGTTAACTAGCATCACATTTTACAATAGTAAATCCTTTTCAAATAACCTTTTATGAACTAACCCTTTAAGCAATTTTCCAATAGATGTACATATGTCATTCATCAAAGTTAGTCATAGTCAACACTTTTGCATTGTCCTTGAAAGTATATATAGACATGATGTGAAAATTTGCCATCGATAGTAGAGATATAAAGTATATACATCTTTCTTTGCTTTCTTTCTTTTTTGGTTCACCTGCAATTACGTTATTAAAAAAAATAAGGTTCATATGTAGTTACGTTATTTACAAAATTAAACATATCATAATTGCTAATGTCATAATTGTTATCTTTTGCCATAAGAATTAATGAGCAATCAATCTGGTGGATTTGTAATTAGGGTTCATATGAGGTATACGATTTGGGATAAAGTGTGTGTGAAATGTGTGAAAAAGGGGGAAAAGTTAACCCTAAAAAGGGAAGTATTGACTTTTTGTTTTAATGAAATCATATATGGAATGTACACGTTAAGATTTCAATTTAATCTTTTTTACATCGTGGGAATGTTTATGCACAGGTGTCAGTTAACAGTTGTGATATTGGTCGTTGGCAACCCAAAATGATTTGCTTTTTAAATTTACCAAGTAAAAATTTACTTTTTTTAAAAAAGATTTGCTTTTTAAAAAAACTTTACGTTATAAAAGTTTTTAAAAAAAATTAAAAGTTTAAAAAAAGTAAAAGTTTAAACATTCCTTATACTAAGGAATTAAACATTCCTTATGCAAAGTGATGAAATGTTTAGTTCCTTAGTATAAGGGAATGTTTAAGATTCCATCACTTTCAATTTCATCCGTTTTTCAACCAAACACGATTTGGAATTTGAATCTAATTTCAATTTCTTAATAATCCTTAACCAAACGGGCCCTAAATGCAAATATAGTGATAAATTATACTCGTATGATAGAAACAGAAAAGTAAACTGTTGATGAAGAAGACCGAAAGAAAAAGTGGAACAAGATATGGTGGTGAAGATCTTTCTCACATATTTCTTGAAAAAGTGAGAAGTGAGTGAGTGGGGTTCGTTCAAAAAAAAAGTGAGTGGGGTGAGTTAGTCAAAAGGGAATAGTATAGCTACGTGTGTATTGTTAAACTATTGTAATGGAAAACAAACCATCTTACAAGACATTTTGACATGTTAGTCAATGTTGCATGCAAAAGGAATAGGAGGGCAAGCATGGGGTCTACGCATAATGTGCAATCAAATTACCTTATTTCGAATACAAACTAAGGTAGACAATTAAACTAAAAAAGAAAATCAATAAAAAAAAAATTAGAACTTTATATTTTCTTTTTCAAAATACAATTTGTCGTGTGATGTTGAGAGTAACCGGCCGCTATATTCTTACATACGAGTAATACATGTTGCTTAGGCTGCATTTATCAACATGGTGAGGGGCTCACGATTTGTCCAGTGAGGAGCATCTCACTCGTGACTTCCCATAAATCATGCAATGCTCACGCGTGAGGAAGGTTCAATTTTGCTCACGATGTTGAGCGAGACGCTTTTCGGGTATTGTGAAGCTTTTGTTTACTTAATTGCTTTGTGAGTGTATATGAGATATTTTGTAGGGTATATTTGTATAAAATTGGTATTTAATTAAAAGGTATGTTCGGTGAGGGTTCTTGTGACTGATAAGAGCCCCAGGTGTCATAACACCATAACATCAAAAAATACTGCCACGTCAGCTATAACACCATAACACCAACACAAAAAAAAACCTCTCTAATCATAACACCAAAATAACATCACTTTTTGGGCCCCATTAATTTTTTTTTCCAACAATTTTAAAACTAAATAAATTCATTTCATTCACAATTT
Organism: Tanacetum coccineum; assembly: GCA_026074375.1. Taxonomy (NCBI): domain Eukaryota; kingdom Viridiplantae; phylum Streptophyta; class Magnoliopsida; order Asterales; family Asteraceae; genus Tanacetum; species Tanacetum coccineum. The sequence goes on along the minus strand of BQNB010135382.1, from coordinate 14,462 downwards.
TAAAACTAATTTTTTATTTTTTAAATTAAAATTAAAAAATCAAAAAACATTATTTAGTTTAAGTTTCAAAAAAACAAAAAAAAAACACAAAAACCCACCTTATGTCTTCTTCTTCACGTGAACACACAAACTACACACACACAATCTACACACACAAAAACTAATTTAAAAAAAGCAAAAAGAAAAAGAAAAAAAATCGCCGGCGTTATGGTGTGACTGTGTTAACGTGGCCCCCAACGGCGTTCCCCTCTTTCACATCCCAGTGTCATAACGCCGGAAACGACGTTGGAACGAGCCCCAACGGCGTTATGACACCGTACGCTCTAAGGGTGAATTGTGAGAGGGAGTGAGGATGAAAAATTGGAGAGATAAAGCTGATATGACGCTGATGTGTCCGTTGAGGGGGTGTTTTTTGCGGTGACTGATAAAAGCCTTATAGTCTCTCCGTCTCAATTTATTTATTTACGTAGTATTTTTTAAAGTCTTTTTTTTTTTTGCAAAATGAATCTTAAATATTTTTATTTTTTTATATAATACTTGATATAAATTATATCAATGAAAATGTATTTAAAACTTAATGCATACACATATTTTGCATCAAGTATTAAATAACAAACACAAAATACTTTAAAACGTCAACATTAAGTTGGTGAATTCATGGTTTATGAAAATTTAAATTGTAGGGACCGCAAGATTTCCAAGGTAATGATTAAGAAACAGATGCAAACATCAATAAAAGTATTTTACGTTTACCTAAGCTCATGACAATGTAAGCTCAACCATGTATGAAGCAATTAATTGCAAACATTTTCCCGTCAAGATGTTATAAACCCGAAAATCACAAATCCGACATGGTATTACATTTGTTGTCCTGCAAAACAGGTAGTGTGCGACTTCTCACCCAAACGGGGATGATCAATCTCAATTAGGATCTATTTAAATCACCCGCGTTACAATCTAGTAATTGACAGTTCATGATACAGGGATCAGTGTGATTTGTTTGGGCTTGGTAATTGGACTTGATTCGATTTTTTGATTCATCTTACCTTACACTATGAATTGACTTCTTTTTTTTTGAGAAGCTCAGTCTCAAGTTTGAGAGACTTTTCACATTCATGCACATTCACATAAGCATTATTCACAGAAGAATTCATAATTATGTTCACTATATCTTTGCAAATGACTTGTTCCAAGAGTCGCTCGTTTTCATTTAAAACTTGATTCATTTTAACTTTAAATGTTTTTTACTCTAATCGATGTTGTTTCACAGCCTATTCCATTTAATGAAAGACATTTTGGTCTTCAAAAAGTTCATCAATTAAATATTGATCGAATGTATTGAATAAGTCCTTCAGTGCTTTTACAAATGGAATTATTTCATCCCTAAAACAAGATTTTGTATGTTCAAACCCCCATGAGCCCTCAGTGATGGCTGTGGCCGTGGTTCTTTCTTTGACAACCACGTCAAAACCAGCAAGATGGTGTTTGAGTTTCTTCAAACTCGTATTTACCGTGCTGACTTTAGGAAGTTCTTTCGGAACCTCAACTTTGGTGGGTCTACACGAAGGACTAAGATCTGAAGAATTCATAGAATTCTGAGACCAAAAGTCTTGTTCAGCAGATAATTCAGTTTGTGGAACAAACCGTTTTTTAAAATCTTGAGAAAGTTGGTTGAGAACAGCATAATCAACTGGTGTGGTATTAACTTTCTTTTCTAAAACCATTGGATCTTGTTGTTTTAAAAGCATTTTTGAACAACTCTCTTCAGCAAGCATTAGGTTCACTTCGAAGTCAGGAATCACAATAGCACTAGTGTTCTTAATGACATTACCATCATAAAGCTTTGGTTCCAACTGCTGAGCTTTCTTCAAATAGAAAGGATTTTGAAAACCTAGAGCTTGCTTAGTGGTATGATCATAGAAAAAATGTGGTTTTCTCAACATATGAACAGTTTGTGCAGATTGATCTTTTTTATAAACAATATAATCTAGCTGTTTGATCTTATTTTCTAAAGCAATTTCTCTATCAATATTTTTAGATTCTTCTTTCCTAAAATCATTTTTGAGAAGAGTAACTGTTTGCATTAAAGATTCCTTTTCTTTTAAATGTTCAGAAAGAGTTTGTTTAAGACGATCAATCTCGACAGACTGTTCACATGGATCTGAAACGTTATCTTTACTTTTTAATCAGCATTTTGTCAGTCTTTCAATACTTTAACTTGTTCTTTATATCTTTCAAGCTCATCAGTTAAAGTATCATTGACACTTTTATTGTCCAGATTTATCTTGGTACAATAAATTACTTGGGTTTTCAATTGTTCAATCACAGATAATATCAGTGCATCTTGTTGTGCAGATGAGTTAGAATTATGAACAGCTGCCTGTTCTGATTCTGTCACATACTGTCACACCCCCAGACAGGGCCTGGACGGAATACGTGTCCGAGGGCGTGACGTCATAACAATCCGAACACAAAGCAATAAAGAACGACCACTAATCATGGACGTTTGAAAAATAGTTGTACTCGTTGCATAAAGAAAATTAATTTAAGTTTTACAACCGGTCATAAGAAAGTTAGATGTAGCGGAAGCATAACAAAGTTTGATAATGACAACGAGTATATAAATAGATAAGTCTTGAAATCGGCGAAGTCACATAGCACATAGACTCCATTTAGCATCAAGAATCAAGCCAAGCTAAGCACCTGAGAAAACATGTTTAAAACGTCAACATAATGTTGGTGAATTCATAGGTTTAAGTTAATACAAGAGTGGACCACAAGATTTCAAAACGTATGCGACTACTATAACAGATACAGCATCACATAAAAAGTATTTACTGTTACGCTAAGCTCATGACACCGATGCTAATAACAACAGGGCATATCATATCATGCCACATAGTATTCCTGCCCTTAACTGGTGTCCCAAACCAAAGACCACCACAACGCACATCGACATGACATATATCCGTTTGTTCTTCGTTAAGTGGAACCAAAGCAGATAGGGATAATTAGTCCCAATAGATCTATTTATGCATTCGCGCTCACTTAACCAATCCAATTGGCCATAGGTGACTAACGGTTCATGATAGTTTGGGCAATAGTGGTTTGTAAGCAAACTTAGGCAACACATAAACATGTAAAACTCACGTTAAGAACTTGTGTCCAATTTTAAAAGCAAACAATGTTTCTCACCCTAAAGTATAAAGCATTTGAAAATCGGTAAAACGTAGGGCTATGAACTCACCTTAAGCAAGTGGTGAATCGATAATCAACGAGGAAGAAATAAAGCCGAAAGGTCCTACACGCGACCTAAATAAATGACGCGTCTTAGGTAAACGAAAGATAACCGAACTTGTACGACACTTCGACCGCTTCAATAAGAGAAAAAGGACATCAATATGTGTTTGTGCTTTAGTTTGTTTAATAAAACACGACTAAATAAAATTATAGAGTTTTTCGTCAAGTCTTGGCGTTCATCCAAAAATTACTACTTTTAGAAAGTTTCTATTTTGGGAAAATTTTTAGTTTCAATACGTTAATACCGTCCCCTATATTTGTTAAGTTTCCATATCTTCAAAATTCGCTAACTATCCATAATCGTTAAACTTCCAAGTCCGATCCGCTAATGTTTTACCAAATTTACTATTTTTAGTAACTTTATCGATTTTCCTAAAATATGTTAATGACGTCTTCAAATGATGTTAATCTATATATATGTGTTACTATATGTTTTGCTAGTGTTTAAAAAGTCAAAAAATGTCTGAAAGTGTCCGAATACCATTTTTACTATTCACATCAGCAACTATTCATTGGGTTTTGCCGAAAAATATTTCAAGTTTCATTTGGCTATAACTTGGCCGTTTTAAGTCCTATTTTAAAGTGCGATATGTGAAAAACTATCTACTCGAAACAAGCTCTTCAAAAACCACTTTTACGCCTAATGAAAACATATTTAGGTCGCTCAAAACCTCAAAACAAATTTGGGACAACAAGCTCTTTTTGTCAAAAACGCAACCAAAATCCACCTAAACTTCACAATAGATGGCTTTAGTCTTATCCTAATCTCCGTTCATAACTAATCCACCACAAAACCACACCTAAATCTAACCTAAGCATTTCTATTGTTGCAACACACTTTTCAACTCATCTCACCATAACTTATAAAACAACAAACATAATACTTCCATTTTTATAAAAGTTGTCAAGATATTTTGTCATTTCTTTTTAGAAAAGTAACACAAACACATGGACTCTTAAACTTGAACAATATTCATAAGAATAAAAGAAATGAAACAAGAGATGACCAAGAAATACTTACAAGAATGAAGAAACAAGCAGAGAATCATAAGATCTATACCCAAAATGACTAGATCTTTAAAACCCACTTATAAAATTAGAAACCCTAATTTTATAATCTTGAGAAACCCTTGAAAATCAACCAACCAATACTTGGATCTACCTTAGAAACTCTTGGAAATGAACTTAGAACACTTGGATCTTGAAAAGAATCAAAGAAAATGAAAACCCTAGAGAGGGTGTTTGTGCCGTGAGCAAGCAAGGGAGAAAGAGAGATGAGATGTGTGATTTTTGAGGCTATGAATGAGAATGAAACCCTAAGTTAGAGTATGCAAGGTATTTATAGGAAGGGATTAGGTTAAGAGTGACCATATGTACAAGTAAGTAACCAACACACACCAAAGGTGTGTGTACACCTTTGCTCGGCCAAAACTAAGCCACAAGGACCATGGGTTCAAATTTTCTAGCTAAGGTTCAAGCAACATGGTCATGGTTCAAAATTACTAGTCAAAGAGTGTAAGAATGTGTAAGTATCACATGCATGAGGTTACATGGGGAGGTTACACATGAGAGTGACACTCTCATGTGTCACTTTCTATGTTTACATGCACACATGGGTGCATGTTTCAAAATAAGATGCTAAATCTTTAATTTAGGATGCAAGGTGACATTTGTTGTAGTTTAGGCGTCCAACTTGGCTAAGACAAGGAGGTGAACGAAATTTTAACATTACAATGCTTGTCGGATGATAACTCGAGTTTACGCAAAAAGATTTCGGGTTTTCGGGGTTCCGTTTGGTCAAAAACGCGAAAAACGCAATTTAAAAGATAAAACCCTAATATTAATATCGGAAGTGATTAAAAATCACGAAACACTCAAAAAAGTTAAAATATCTCATATAAGACCTAAATTTATTAATAACCGATGTCGGGACGCGCCGATGACGTTTTTCAGATTTACGCGGTTTAACTTCCCGGTAAACTGTCAGATTCAAACGTAACATGAAAAGTCAAAGATAATCATCGGAAAGGTTTAAAATGTTGATCTGAAACTTAAGGGGTGTGACATCCTTTCCCCGTTAAAAGAGATTTGTCCTCAAAGATCAAGACATAGCTTGAGATGCGGATTTAGGGTTAGCAAAAAGATGAGGGTACTTTTTCTGCATTTGGTCTTCGCGCTCCCAAATATACTCAGGACCTCTTCTTGAATTCCAACGAACCTTTACGATTGGAATGCGACTTTGCTTCAAACGTTTAACTTCACGGTCTATAATTTCAATCGGTTCTTCAATGAAATCAAGCTTGTCATCGACGTGGATTTCGTCCAACGGAATAACGAGCGGTTCGTCAGATAAGCACTTCTTAAGGTTTGAGACGTGAAAAGTACTATGAACATGGCTCAGTTTCTCGGGTAACTCGAGTCGATATGCAACCGTTCCAACTTTGGCGAGAATCTTAAAAGGTCCAATATAAAGAGGGTTCAGCTTTCCCCATTTGCCGAAGCGTATCACTCCTTTCTAGGGCGATACTTTCAACATAACCTTATCCCCAACTTGAAACTCCAATGGCTTATGTATCTTATCAGCGTAGCTCCTTTGTCGATCACGTGAAGCTTGTAGACGATGCTTGATTTGAATGATCTTCTTTGTTGTTTCACGAACAATTTTTGGGCCAGTAAGCTGAGCGTCTCCCACCTCAGCCCAACAGATAGGTGACCAACACTTGCGACCATACAACGCCTCAAAAGGTGTAGCTTTAATACTCGTATGATAGCTGTTGTTGTAGGAGTACTATATCAATGGTATATGTATGTCCCATCCCTTTCCGAAGTCCATCACAGACGCTCGTAGCATGTCTTCTAACGTTTGGATGGTCCTCTCACTTTGACCATCTGTTTGTGGGTGGTAAGACGTACTCATATCCAATTGAGTACCTAGGGCTTCATTCAACGATTTCCAAAAATGAGACATAAACTTACTGTCTCGATCAAAAATAATCGAAACTCGCACTTTATGTCTCAAGACTACTTCCTTCAAGTATTGTCTTGTCAACTTCTCTATTGTGTCGGTTTCCTTCATTGGTAAGAAATGGGCAGACTTTGTGAGTCGGTTTACAATTACCTAAATTGTATCTTGGTCAGACGTCGTCTTAGGTAACTTAGTAACGAAATCCACAGTAATGTTCTCCCATTTCCATACTGGGATTATGGATTAAACCAACAAACCGGATGGTTTTTGGTATTCTGCTTTAACCTTTGCACAGGTCATGCATTTACTGACATACGTGGCAATTTCTGCTTTCATGTTGGGCCACCAGTATAGCTTCTTCAAATCTTGGTACATATTGTCCGATCCAAGGTGGATCAAATACTTTGACTTATGTGACTCGTGCATAATCAAAGCTCTCAAGTTACCAAAACATGGTATCCAACTTCTATTCTTCAAACACAACGTTCTGTCTGCACGTGGCTCCAGATTCTTAATCATGCCACATAAATCTTCTGTTCCATAATTCTCTTCCTTTTTTGCCTCAACCTGAGCATTCAAGATCTGCACAGGGAGGTTTAAACCAATTGTCATAACCAAGGCTCGAACTTGTAGTGGCTTAGGTCTACTCTTTCGGCTCAACGCATCAGCCACCACATTCGCCTTTCTCGGGTGATAACATAACTCAGAGTCGTAGTCACTTAACAGCTCTAACCATCTACGTTGTCTCATGTTCAACTCTTTCTGATCTAGAATATGTTGCAAACTCTTATGATCAACGAACACAATGCACTTTGTACCTTAAAGGTAATGTCTCCACATCTTGAGAGCGAACACCACAGCTCCCAATTCCAAATCATATGTCGTGTAGTTCTTCTCATGGATTTTAAGTTGGCGGGATGCATAAGCTATTAATTTCTCCTTCTGCATTAACACTACGCCTAATCCCTTATGAGAAGCATCACAATATACTACGAAGTTTTCGCTTCCTTCGGGCAATGCCAAAATCGGTGCACTACACAACTTTTTCTTTAATGTCTGGAAAGCAGTTTCTTCTTTTTACCCCAATTGAACTTTACACTTTTTCGAGTCAGCTTCATCATAGGCTTGACAATCTTGGAGAAACCTTTGATAAATCGTCGGTAGTAACCGGCAAGACCTAGAAATTAGAAAAAATTTGTTTGAGTCTTGGGTGATTCCCAATCCTTGATTGACTCAATCTTCGCAGGATCAACGTGAATGCCTTCACTATCAATCACGTGTCTAAGAAATTGTACCTTTGACAGCCAAAAGTCGCACTTTGAGAACTTGGCGTACAATTCTTCCTTCTTGAGCAACTCCAACATTAGTCTAAGATGTGCATCATGTTCTTCCTTGGTCTTCGAGTAGATCAAGATATCATCGATGAACACGATCACAAATTTATCTAAGTATGGTCTGCATACCTGGTTCATCAAGTCCATGAATATTGTCGGCGCGTTAGTCAACCCGAAAGGCATCACTTGGAACTCGTAGTGACCATAGCAGGTCCTAAACGCCGTCTTTAAGATATCCTTGTCACAAACTCTGAGTTGGTGATAACCAAACCTCAAGTCAATCTTCGAGTACACACTTGATTCTTGCAACTGATCAAACAAGTCGTCGATTCTCGGAAGTGGGTATAGATTCTTTACAGTAAGCTTGTTAAGTTCTCGGTAGTCGATACACATCCGAAAAGAGCCGTCTTTCTTTTTGACAAACAAAACCGGAGCTCCCCAGGGTGAGGAGCTTGGTCTTATAAATCCTTTGTCAGAAAGTTCTTATAGTTGAGTAGACAATTCTTTCATTTCCGACGGTGATAATCTATACGGGGTTCGAGCTACAGGTGCAACACCTAGGACTAAGTTGATTTGGAATTTAACTTGTCGTATCGGTGGTAATCCAAGTAAGTCTTCAGGAAAGACTTCCAGAAAGTCCCGTATAATCGGCACGTCTTCGAGTCGCTTCCCCTTCGACTTGTCTTTGTTTTCTTTCATCGTAACCTGCGTCAGAAATAGTTGACAACCTTTCTCCATATACTTCTAGGCCTTTACACATGATATAATGCTCAACGTTGATTTCTTCTCCTTGTCACTTTTGTCTCCTTGAACGATCAGAATTTTGTTTCCGTAAGGAATACTGTTAGCCTCAAAATATTGAGTCGAACAATGGAAGTTCGTTCATAATTATATTAGGTCTCGGTCACTAAATTAATCACTTACGGTGAGTTCATAGCCCCGCTTTTATACAATTATATTGTTTTACAACTTTGGGGTGAGAAACATGCATCGTTTTACGTTTGGACGCAAGTACTCTTTTAAACAAATTACGAGTTGGCCTAAGTAGCTAAACTCACTATTGCCCACTATCATGAACTGTCAATTGCTATTTAGCGAGTGCGAATGTTATGAATAGATCTATTTGGGATTGACATCCCCGTTCGGGTGAGTAGCTCTCACAAGTTTTGGAGGTCCGAAACATGAATGTATACATGTCGGAACAATTTGGATGTTGGGGTTTAAACATCCTCACGGGCCCATTATTTGCATTAAATTGCATACATAGATGTCGAGCTTCGGTGTCATGAGCTTAGCACACTTCATAATTACTTTTATGATATTGTTAAATTTTTTTGTATTTTATAAAAATTAAAAAAATTTTTTTTTTTGTTTACTTATCACAATTTTAGAAATCTTGCGGGTCCTACTAATAACATTATTAAACCTGTGAATTCACCAACTTTATGTTGACGTTTTAAAGCATGTTTTTCTCAGGTCAATAAGGTACGAGAAACAAGGATACATTGGTGGTCACCATTTTGGAGTCATTACTATAAAGATTTGGGTGCATTACATTTTGGAAATAGCTGTTATGTTTTAAAATCTTTACTTTTCATGGATGAACAATTTAAGCTTCGGGCTATTGTACCAAACAAGTTTATTTAATCCAATGTATCAATTTTAAACGACTCATATAGAGGTCGTTCTCATATCTTGTGCTGTTGATCTATGAAGTAACACTCTCTGACCCTTATTCCGCTGCGACCCATTTTGGGGGTGTTACAGATTGGTATCAGAGCCAAGGTTATAGAGAACCAGGTCAAATGATTTTACTTGGACTATAACCGTTTTTGCAAACATTGCATCATGCACAAGTTTTTTTGGGACACATACACTATTGAGTTGCATTTGTTAATTATACTAAATGCTTACATAATTTATATACGTACATACCTTATCATATATATATACCTACCCTACCTTGCGTATATTTTACACTTGTTTATATAAGAGTTATTATATAAATACTAGAGCATCTCTTAGGACAAAGTATGCTATAAACTCGTATGTCCCAAACATTATCTAGACATTAATATATCTTATATAATAATATACCATCACTCATTCATACCATCGCCCATTCATACCATGATGCATGCCATTTCGCCCTGTCACGTTTATCTTACATACTATACTTACATAAAACGCCATGACCACACCTTGTCCTACATTTTTCTTTCTTGCTAATACTACACCACGTGCCGAAGTATTCACTCCGTTTGTCATCATATCTGATTCTTACCAATGAAGTACTTACCTCACACCATAGACCCGTACCAACCGTCACCAGTACCTGATAACCACGACTTTTATTAGATTTACCACCTTCATCTCGTAAGAGATCTAGACCACTCTCTCCATCACTACCACCACCACAACATATTAAGCCACTTGGGGATAACATATAGGCTAGCATCTGGAATCCTGAGAGGCACTCTGGCCCATAGACAGATAGATTAGTCAGTGTAGCTCCATTTGTATTGTATCCCACTAAACTTGAGTAACACTCGGTTGGTAGCATTAATGAAAAGCTTGTACTCTTTTATTCAGGTAAAAACATGTATTAAGTATTAATCTACCAATTGTTGTTAATGACATTTAAGCTACTCGAAGGATGTCGATTTATTTATGCCATGGTTGCATCTCACCTTAGACCTCTGCATGAACGTGATCTCAACTTTATAAATATGTTGAGATCATGGAGTTCTTAATACCTTGATGAAATCTCACATCATTTTTTCCTTGCGACCATTCAAGAAACAATGACAAACCACTAAAGCAAGGATGAGTTTGCGGAAGTACAAACAGATTATAGCCCAGCGAGTGGCTAATGCTATCGAGACTATTGTTATCTATGAGACAAAGACCCGCATGGCTCGCGAGTCAACGAACCAGATCAAACAACAGGAAGGAAAGATAGCAGAGGATACTAACGACAAGAGGAAGTGGAAAGATGACCACAAGGGAAGCTCTAGCCAACAACAAAACAAAGAACCTAAGGTGATTAAAGCACATGCTGTCGGACCGAGCAACAAGAAAGGCTATGCTGGAAAACAACCATTGTGTAACAAGTGCATGTTCCACCACACTGGCTTGTGTGCAGGAAAAGTTGGAAATTACAAACGGTTGGGTCATCAAACTAGACATTGTAGGACCCCAGTCCTCAGAGTAAAACAAAGCCCCTCAGCGACAAAACAGAAAGCTAAAGTTATCTGTTATAAGTGTGGAATACTAGGACATTTTTTTTTTTTTATCCAAAAAGGAGTGATGTCCAAAGTGGAAATTTCATAAACGTGTAAACGAGTACCAGAAAGAAAAAGCTCTCAGAGGCTCAAGTGTCGTAGCAAATAATGTCCCATATGCTTAAAGAGAAACCCTCTCGTAGTGCCTATGAACCTTTAAGCAGAAACTTTCTCCGTAGACTTTAATTCCAATAGGAAATTGTATTGTACTTTCTTTTGAATTTCGTTGTACGCGTGGATGATTTAAATTATCTATCAAATTATGATATTATGAAAACTTCGTCAATTTTATTTCAACTCCCTATGTATTCATGCAAACCACTTACTAAAACATCATGATTTTATGAAACACATCACTATCACACACTAAACTATTTCGCTATCCCTCATAAACTGTTTCCATGGTCAATTTTCAAAACTATCTTGTTATCCATTCATAAACAATTTGTTACCTCAACATAAACTCCTTACAATTACATTATGAACTGTCACGTGATTCCTTTGGAAACTATTTTGGTATCATCTCATAAACAATTTTAGTGTCGTCTCATAAACAAAGCCGATGCCATTTAACAAACTACCCGGTTATCGATTAATAAACTATCATTTTATAAACCATTTTACTATCATTGGCAAACTGTTTTACCATCGTTCGATAAACTAAAGTTCTATAAACTATTCCACAGTCGCCTTGTAAACAATTCCACTATTGTAATAATCTGTCTTACTATCATAAATAAATCAGTTCACTATCGGGTTATAAATACGCATTTTATAAATTGGTTTACCATCACCTTATAAAACTTTTGCCAACATTTATAAATTATTTCACTTGTGTTTTATAAACAAATTTACCATCACTTGTAAACCACTCAACTAATACTTTGTAAACTAAAGACTAGTTCGTCATTACCTTATAAACAAGGTTACTATCATTATTTTTTTTCAATTCCCTCACCATCATCTTATGAAGTACCTTCTTGATATCATATATACTATTTTGCAAACATCTTAAAAGCTACGTTACTAACACTTTATGAATTACCTTGTCCTTACCTTATGAAACCATTTTTCATCACATAAATTACTTTATTGTCATCCCATAAGTCATTTAGCTATCGTCTTATAAACCATCATACGATTTCTCGCAAACCATTTTATTTTCATTCTATCAACAACCATACATCCACCTTGTGAATTATTTTGGCATCTTATAAAACTCTTTGATACTTATTTATGCATAACATAATTTTGACGAAAATGAGCATCGCATCGTTAGCCCTCAAATATACATAGCCTGATCACCTATGTATAATTCAGGAAGGACCATGCCATGCTAAGAATAGTCACCATAAAACTTTTGTCAGCAACTAATTTCCTATTTATATCAAGTTTTGTGTACGTATTCATATAAACGTGTTTGACACACTGTCATTGATTGTGCCGAGAAGATCGTTCGTATTCCCTGGGGAAATGAAACCTTAATTGTTCATGGTGACGGAAGTAATCAGGGAAACGGGACTCGTTTGAACATCATTTCGTGCACCAAAACTCATAAATATTTGTTGAAAGGACATAATGTCTTTTTGGCACATGTTACTACGAAGGAGACTGAAGACAAGTCGGGGGAGAAGCGACTTGAGGACGTACCAATCGTTCGAGATTTTCCTGAAGTATTTCCTGAAGATTTGCCGGGTCTTCCACCGACTCGACAAGTGGAATTCCAAATCGATTTGATGCCCGGTGCTGCACCTGTAGCACGAGCACCCTATCGATTAGCTCCTTCCGAAATGAAAGAGTTGTCGGAACAACTGCAAGAACTATCCGACAAGGGCTTTATAAGACCCAGTTCCTCACCTTGGGGAGCTCCGGTCTTGTTTGTCAAAAAGAAGGACGGATCATTCCGGATGTGCATTGACTACCAGGAATTGAATAAGCTGACGGTGAAGAATCGTTATCCTCTCCCAAGGATTGATGATTTGTTTGATCAACTACAAGGATCCAGTGTTTATTCGAAGATAGACTTGCGATCGGGTTATCATCAGCTTCGAGTACGTGAAGAAGATATTTCGAAGATGACATTTAGGACTCGGTATGGTCATTACGAGTTCCAAGTGATGCCATTTGGTTTGACAAATGCACCTGCAGTATTCATGGACCTCATGAACCGAGTGTGCAAACCATACTTGGATAAGTTTGTAATTGTCTTTATCGACGATATACTAATTTATTCAAAGAACAAGAAGGAACATGAAGAGCATCTTAAGGCAATTCTAGAATTGCTTAAGAAGGAGGAGTTGTACGCTAAATTCTCTAAATGTGAATTTTGGATCCCTAAGGTATAATTTCTCGGCCACGTGATTGATAGTCAAGGCATTCACGTGGATCCCGCCAAGATCGAATCCATAAAAGATTGGGCATCTCCAAGAAGAATAAGTTGTGTAGCACACCCATCTTAGCTCTCCCTCAAGGAGCTAAGAACTTTATTGTTTATTGCGATTAAGGATTGGGTGCGGTATTGATTCAAAACGAGAAGGTGATTGCTTATGCATCACGACAGATGAAGATTCATGAGAAAAATTATACTACTTATGATTTGAAACTTGGTGCAGTGGCGTTTGCTCTAAAGATTTGGAGGCACTACTTATATAGAACCAAGTGTACGATGTTCACAGATCATAAGAGTCTACAACACATACTTGACCAAAAGGAGTTGGATATGAGGTAACGTTGTTGGTTAGAATTGCTCAGTAATTATGATTGTGAGATTCGTTATCACCCGTGGAAAGCAAATGTTGTTGCTGATACTTGAGCAGGAAAGAGCGAATTAAACCATTAAGAGTCTGAGCCTTGGTAATGACTATTGGTTTGGATCTTCCCAAACAAATCTTGAATGCTCAGACAGAAGCACGGAAACCAAAGAATCTCAAGAACGAAGATGTAGGTGGTATGATCAGGAAGGATATACCAAAGGAAAAGTTGAAACCCCGCGCTGACAAAACCTTATGCTTAAACGGCAGGAGTTGGTTGCCATGCTATGGTGACTTGAGGACTGTGATCATGCACGAGTCCCACAAATCAAAATACTCCAGCTATCTGGGTTCTGACAAGATGTACCAGGACATAAAAAGCTATATTGGTGGCCCAATATGAAGGCCGGCATCGCCACCTATGTTAGCAAATGTTTGACGTATGTTAAAGTCAAAGCTGAACACCAAAGGACATCGAGTTTGTTAGTACAACTTGAGATACCCCAATAGAAGTGGGATAATATCATTATGTATTTTGTCACAAAGCTTCCTAAGTCATCGCAAGGATATGACACCATTTGGGTGATTGTTGACCTACTTACTAAGTCTGCAATCTTTACACCAATGAGAGAGAATGATTCCATGGAGAAATTGGCAAGAATGTACCTAAAAGAGGTAGTCACGAGGCATGGAATACCTGTCTCAATCATTTGTGATCGCTACCCGTGGTTCGCATCAAAGGAGGTTACTTCAGAAGGCTTTGGGTACTAACTTGGATATGAGTACTGCGTACCATCCACAAACTGACGGACAAAGCGAGAGAACTATC
>BQNB010135381.1:0-14569 GCA_026074375.1 Tanacetum coccineum | reverse complement strand
AAGTGATAAACCAATGAATAATAAGTGATAAATATTGCAGGTTTTCTCAGTTCGTGTTGCTGCTGGAGATGTGATTGTGGCAGGGACTGATGGACTATTTGATAATTTGTACAACAATGATATTACCGCAGTGGTAATTCATGCAGTGAGAGCTGGGTTAGGGCCCCAGGTAATGGCTCAGAAGATAGCAGCTTTGGCACGGCAAAGGGCACAAGAGAAGGACAGGCAGACACCTTTCTCGGCTGCTGCCCAAGAAGCTGGTATTCGTTATTATGGTGGCAAGCTTGATGATATAACTGTTGTTGTTTCCTATATTACTACATCCAAAGACGTATGTCCTCTCCTCCCTCTTTTCAACACACGTGCATTATATTATTTGTAGATGTGACTAAATGGGCGGGTCAGCGTAGTTGAGAAACGGGTAATGGTGGGTTAAGATCAAAACACATAACTTTTAGGTACATTCCAGGTTGGCTTGATATGAAAAACTTATAAGTCCAACTTTTCTGAACGTCGTTCCATTATAGATTGTTATTGTTAATTATAATTATAGAACTGTTGTCGTTTCCTATATTACTACATCCAAAGACGTATGTCCTCTCCTCCCTCTTTTCAACACACGTGCATTATATTATTTGTAGATGTGACTAAATGGGCGGGTCAGCGTAGTTGAGAACCGGGTAATGGTGGGTTAAGATCAAAACGCATAACTTTTAGGTACATTCCGGGTTGGCTTGATATGAAAAACTTATAAGTCCAACTTTTCTGAACGTCGTTCCATTATAGATTGTTATTGTTAATTATAATTATAGAACCTCAATTATAACGACTCGGGAGGCTGTAATTGTATGAACTATAAATACACAATGGGTGAGCCATTCTAAAAAAAAATACACTATGGGTTAGCTTTGGCTTGTTTGACCCAGTTCTTAGTAGCCTATTTTTTTATATTGTATGCATTTGGCTTGTTAGAGATATAGGATAACCCTAATCAACTACTAGTAATTTGCAAGTCAATGGGTCGAAATTGTCAATTCCATATATCTATTCTACAAGAAGACTTTAATCAAAATATCTAATGTACACCACTAATATGCAGAATGAGTCTACCCCATCCTATAGACATTGAAGCAGTAAAGCTACTGACCGAAGATATCTGATGTCAGCAATCAGCAATAATGACCCTTTGTGTGGTGAAATATTTGGTAAGTAGTCACAGTGGTATCATAGATGTGAATAGTGAGAGAATGATTCATGTTATTGTTTTGTGTCCTTGATGGAGAGCATACAATAGAAGCAATAGATTGCTGTGGTAGGGAGTTGACCCTTTTAGAGAGTTGTTTCAGTGGTTTGACAATCAAAGCTGGTTTATAATAAAGCCCTGAAAGCTTAGCATCTTTTTCGTGTTTACTTGAATCGAGTTATAGTAATGATTCCTTAAATTTGTATAGAAGATTTAATATTTTACTTATATTGCAAAAACGAGAGATTTTTTAACATTGATTCGAAATTTTTTTACACATTTCGAATTATAATCACATTAAAATGAGTTTTACGCTTGAAAAACTTGAATCAAAGTTAAAAATCTATCATTTTTGAAAACCTTCTCAATCTTCTCAAAATAAAAACCTTCTCAATCGATCCAGATTGTATATATATATATAGAGAGAGAGAGAGAGTTAGGATCAAATAAGAAGTATTTTTAAAATAAGAAGGATAAGAAGTAACTATAACCGCGTATCCGAGATGCACCGACTTAAATTAGATGCATCTCTATAATCTTAGATGCATTATAATACATCATAATGTGTTTTCTAGCTTTTATTTAGATGCATATACGTATATTAGATGCATTTCATGAATTCACTTGTTTTTTGTTCCTCTACATGTGTCGAAATCATGAAAATCAATTTGCACCATCTACACATCAAATTAACTTTTGAAACTCAACATGGTGCATCTAAATGAATAGAAATGCATCTAATGCAAGTCGTTGCATCTCAAATGTGTGATTTTAGTCACTTCTCACCACTTCTTATTTTAATTTACTTCTCACTGGATCCCTACTCTCTCTCGAGTTAGGATCAAATGAGAAGTTTTCTTAAAATAAGAAGGATAAGTAACTATAATCGCATATCCGAGATGTACCGACTTAAATTAGATGCATCTCTATAATCTTAGATGCATTATAATGCCTCATAATGTGTTTTATAGCTTTTAATTAGATGCATATACGTATATTAGATGCATTTCATAATTTCTCTTGTTTTTTGTTCCTTTGCATGTGGCGAAATCATGAAAATCAATTTGCACCATCTACATATTAAATTAACTTTCGAAACTCAAAATGGTGCATCTAAATAAATAGAAATGCATCTAATACAAGTCGTTGCATCTCAAATGGGTGGTTTTAATCACTTCTCACCACTTCTTATTTTAATTTACTTCTCACTGGATCCATACTCTCTCTCGAGTTAGGATCAAATGAGAAATTTTCTTAAAATAAGAAGGATAAGAAGTAACTATAATCGCATATCCGAGATGTACCGACTTAAATTAGATGCATCTCTATAATCTTAGATGCATTATAATGCCTCATAATGTGTTTTATAGCTTTTAATTAGATGCATATAAGTATATTAGATGCATTTCATAATTTATCTTGTTTTTTGTTCCTTTGCATGTGGCGAAATCATGAAAATCAATTTGCACCATCTACATATTAAATTAACTTTCGAAACTCAAAATGGTGCATCTAAATAAATAGAAATGCATCTAATACAAGTCGTTGCATCTCAAATGGGTGGTTTTAATCACTTCTCACCACTTCTTATTTTAATTTACTTCTCACTGGATCCCTACTCTCTCTCGAGTTAGGATCAAATGAGAAATTTTCTTAAAATAAGAAGGATAAGAAGTAACTATAATCGCATATCCGAGATGTACCGACTTAAATTAGATGCATCTCTATACTCTTAGATGCATTATAATGCCTCATAATGTGTTTTATAGCTTTTAATTAGATGCATATAAGTATATTAGATGCATTTCATAATTTCTCTTGTTTTTTGTTCCTTTGCATGTAGCGAAATCATGAAAATCAATTTGCACCACCTACATATTAAATTAACTTTCGAAACTCAAAATGGTGCATTTAAATAAATAGAAATGCATCTAATACAAGTCGTTGCATCTCAAATGGGTGGTTTTAATCACTTCTCACAACTTCTTATTTTAATTTAATTCTCACTGGATCCCTACTCTCTCTCGAGTTAGGATCAAATGAGAAATTTTCTTAAAATAAGAAGGATAAGAAGTAACTATAATCGCATATTCGAGATGTACCGATTTAAATTAGATGCATCTCTATAATCTTATATGCATTATAATGCCTCATAATGTGTTTTATAGCTTTTAATTAGATGCATATAAGTATATTAGATGCATCTCATAATTTCTCTTGTTTTTTGTTCCTTTGCATGTCATGAAAATCAATTTGCACAATCTACATATTAAATTAACTTTCGAAACTCAAAATGGTGCATCTAAATAAATAGAAATGCATCTAATACAAGTCGTTGCATCTTAAATGGGTGGTTTTAATCACTTCTCACCACTTCTTATTTTAATTTACTTCTCACTGGATCCATACTCTCTCTCGAGTTAGGATCAAATGAGAAGTTTTCTTAAAGTAAGAAGGATAAAAAGTAACTATAATCGCATATTCGAGATGTACCGACCTAAATTAGATGCATCTCTATAATCTTAGATGCATCCTAATGCATCATAATGTGTTTTCTTTCTTTTTATTAGATGCATTTACGTATATTAGATGCATTTCATAATTTCTCTTGTTTTTTGTTCCTTTGCATGTGGCGAAATCATGAAAATCAATTTGCACCATCTACATATTAAATTAACTTTCGAAACTCAAAATGGTGCATTTAAATAAATAGAAATGCATCTAATACAAGTCGTTGCATCTCAAATGGGTGGTTTTAATCACTTATCACCACTTCTTATTTTAATTACTTCTCACTGGATCCCTACTATATATATACATATATTTACTTCTCACAAACAGATAAGAAAACTACATGTATTGCATGAATGCATGCATGTATGTCCATACGCATGCAAGCTTTATATACCATGCCAGCCATGCAAAAATACATGCATTATATATGCATGTAACATAGTGTTGTTTTGTTCCTTTGTTCGATCAGAAGAAATTAAGGGTTTTTTTGTTCGATCAACATTCAATCAAGAACACCAAACCCTAGTTTGTTTGTGGTGTTATTCGTGAAGTAACGACTAGCATGGTAGCGTGCTTGTTTGACGTGTTGTGTGAGCAACCGGAGATGTGGTAATTTAATCACTAAAGATTTCAAGATCAAGATTCTCGTTTATTGACTTTTGTCATTAAACATAAAGGTTAGTATTACTTACTTTATTTGTGTGTTGATTCTTAATATCAAACTAGATCCATCCGCTGCGTACTCGTAGGTAAATGGTTTACTAGTTTCTAAAATCCCAACAGTGGCATCACAAGCCAACTCGTTTGATGTTATGGGTTACACACCATAAAAAACGCTAGATCCACTACGTAATTAATTAATTTATTGTTTTATTAGAAAATTATGACAACAACCATGCATTCTTGTCATAAATAATAAATAAAACCTAGATCTTGTTAATATTACTAGTTAATAAAGTTTAAAAAGAATAGATCTAAAATTAAAAGTTAATTAAGTTTCATGTTTTTCTATTCTTTTTTTTCCGGCTTTAAGACTCACGCAATCATATTATATGATGCATGTGGCAATCTAGGTACTGAGCTGAAAATCTACTGAGAGTCTTTTGGTTCTCCGTTTGGGGAAGACTCGTTTTTGAGAACTCGGTGTATTATATGATTTACTGCTTTCGATACAGAGTCTGTCTTCACCTCATCCCCTCTTTCTGTCTGTTTATGTGCTTATATGTTATATTCCATGTGACTTGATACTATATGCAAAAGAATTTTTGAAATCATAAACGGACTAATACTTAAGGTGTGGAAAATATACTCGAAGTATCCGGCGATAAGTTAAACTTGAAGTATGAATTAATTTTGTCTGTTAAATTACACATATAATTAGAAATTCTTTGTGACCAGCTATGTGTTATTTGTAAAAAAATCGTTTTTGGACAAAAGTAAACGGACATTATACTATGAAACTTGTTTTTTTGAAAATCTAAAGTTTTTAGCTTTTATCATATGATGAATCACCGCTATACCATGATTTGCATGGCTTTAGTGGACTTCTAGGGTTAAATTGACCTTTAATCTTTTCCCGACCCACTACATGTTTCGGCATTTGAGGCAATTATTGGAAGAACTTGTGTCTTCGGACACTGTAGAAGTACAATATAGGGTTTGGTCAATTTGTAATGTTTCCCGTGATATTAGCACGCCTAAAAACTAAGTTAACAAAATTATTTTTCTTAACTTGTGCTACAAAGATATTTTGCATGCTTCTTTGTACACCATTTGACACATGTTTTTATAAACTTATGTGAAAGTTTAAGTCTATGCCAGCCAATCTAAGAACACTTGCATTTGGTTTTATCACTTTGGTTAGACCTTAAGGTATTTCCAACTCAAGGCAAAAAATTTCATAGGTCAGATTTATGTCAATTTTTGCAAGTTCTCACTTTGGTAGACTTAAATCGAGCATGCTTGGTCAGACTTTGGACCGAGACATAAGATGAGACAAAACATGTACATGACATTACTATATGTGTTACTAATGTCATGTGTCTCATAAATCTAAGAGTTGCATTTTCAATGCAATTAACGCTCGTCGCTTACCTCTTGCCCTACTTTTTATACGCTGGTCAGACCTCTGGTAATAAGTGGGGGATCAAGTTGGATCTTAGTCTTATTAGTAATTAATTGGGTAGTTAATTCTTTTAAGAATTTAATTATCAAGTTCTGAATGAATTAATTATCGAAAATACTAAATTGAACTTTCTATGTTCTGATTAATTGTGTTATTACAACATAATTCGTAAACGAAATGTTTTGTTTTAAAAGACAAACATAGTCACATTTCTGTAAAGAATGAGTGAGGGACTTACTCCATAACTTTCTACCTTAGCTTGACAAAACTAAATAGGGGTTATAATTGAATTTTCTCATTATTTAAACTCATTTCACAATATTTTCATCACTCTTTTTCGGTTCCCCCCACCCCCCTTTGAAAAAATAAATTTCCACCCTTTTTTTTTTTTTGAAAGAATAAAAATTTTATTTTTTTTGTTGGGGTTAAAACACATAAAGACAAAGTAATTAAAAAAAAAAACAACAATTTTTTTTTTTTTTTTTGTGGTTTCCCCCACCCTGCACTTGTCCAAGACGATGTATGAGTTTTAAAATGTCAATAAGAAGAATTCTCAATAAACCGCAACGAGGAAAGAAAATTACTAGCAGGTTTTTTAGGTATTTTTTTTCTTAGACTCACTTCATTCCTTATAGTGCTAAAAATCCTTGTGGCTAGGCAGACCGATAAAGGAGGAATTGCATGCTAAATGTTCAAGTTGATGAAAGCATGAATGGCTAGTCCCTCATCTACATAAGTAAATCTTCATATACTCTGTTTAATACATAAGTACATTGCTACTTGTAGGCGTTCTAAGAGAATAGGAAAGTAAATAAATCGCTATTTGCTTTCTACTGGTGATGTAACACTTACAATGTTGACAAATCCAGTGGGAGCTTTTGCGTTTTATTACTGAAAAGACATTCTTGTAATGTTGTCAAATTCAGTGGGAGCTACAAGATTTATTCCTTGTTAGTTGCCCATATTATTTATAGCTTGCTTTGAAATAATTCATTACTTTTCGAATATGAACTACCATAGTTTTAAGGAAAATTGCATTTTATTTTATAAGATAACATGTTGCCTTTCTGATGTTGCTTTCCGAAACGTTATCTATAGAATAATAATCCATAATTCCTTATTAAACATATGGAGCCGAAAAATCTACCTACCTTGTAATATCTATGACACAAATCATTATTTTTATACAATCGAACGCTTGTCGTATTGTTTGTCTACTTTAAATAATGTTGTGCCGCACACAAGTGGGAGAAATCTTAAGTGTGTGCAAGGAACAACATATAACAATATGATTATTGGTTTCTTTTGACCGCAAGGTAAGAAAGCTAATAATTCTACTAGGACTTAAACACACAAGATATTTGTTGCTCTATTACATTTAAAAGTGAAGATATAATATTAAGCTCCTTCAACTCATTGACTACATGTTTTAGTCAATATAATCATGGTTAATTATATAATCATAATTATGAAGTATGAAATTAACTTGAAATTACTATTGAACTTAAGAGTTTGCGTTCATAACTACTTTAGTTACTATAATTATATTTTCTTGTTAAGACATAAATATAAAGTCCTTGATTTATCAATGACTTATAACATAGAGTAAGTAGTAAAATTGTTATGTCTTCTTGTTAGCACATAAACATGAGGTCCTTGAATTATTCAAAGACTTATAATGTATAATTGACATGTTCTGTTTTCTTGTAAATACATGGACATAGAGTTCTTGAACTATTCAAAGAAATATACGTTATAGCATGCATTTGGTTTTAAAATACTTTGTATTCAATTTGGCTCGACCCAATTGGTAAAGATATTTGACCAAAAAAAGATAATTAATTATCTAAAAGATAATTCTGATGATGTCTCAACAATTTCAATACTCCATAACATACCACTAGATAGTGTATTATCCTAATGTGTTGAAACAAACTATATTCTTAATTGTTTGATTTTTGATAAATTTAATTTCTCTACCTCCAAAATCTATCAAGGTTAGAAAATTGTGTGTGTCATGGATACACTCAATATAGTTACAACCTAGAAGGTATTCAAGACTTTATCTATTTATCAATTGGGATGAATCTCATTATGTCTTGATTAAAGTTTTAAAATTTGTTAATATCTTATGAAGCATATTATCAACAAGCTAGAGATGAGAATTGTAAATTATGTTTTGTATTTTCCAATTAAGAACAATTTATTGTTGCTTAAATACGTAGAATTTAGAGAATTGACTCTACTTACAAAAGTAAATGGGAGTATCTATAGATCTTGAAGATATTCAAAAACAAAATACGTAAACTTCTGAATTCACTTGCTGATGTCATACTAAGGTTAAACATGTAAATGTCGTCCCAAAGTATAATGTAACTCTCATTCATAAATCCGCAAGGATGCCTCATCAATAGAGTGATATTTTAATATCAATGCTGAGGAATATAAGTTAGAGGGTCATAGTAAACCTGCTAACTAATAAGATGAATTATCACATCTTGAATCAGATAAATGTCTTAGAACTATGAATGATAAGATGAAGTCCTTAAAAGACAATCAATGTTTTAAGCTTGATTGATTTTTCACCAAATAGTTAAACTATGAAGTTAGAATGAGTTTCTTTTCAAGAAAGACGCATAAGGGCAAAATTGTGTACATAATAATGCCTAACTGATGATAAGAGTTTTAATCTTACTCAAACAATTGACTATGATTAAATCTTCCTTTCTACACGCATTAATTAGATAAAGATGATTAATTTTCATACCTGTTTTCATGGCAATTAAGTTTCATAACACTTTCCTTAATGATTACCTTTACGAGGACGGTGCGTAATCAAAAGGGTTATGAGTGTATATAATCTTTATAAAGTATACAAGATAAAAGAATCAAAGTGTGGATTAGATCATGCATCTAGGAGCTGAGATCTTAAGTTTAATTTATGATTTTTGATTAAAATAAGATAACTCCTACACCTGACATCAAGTGAGAGCACTATGTTTGTTTTCTTAAATTCGTATGTTGTATAACATATTAAAAGCATTATTCTATCTAAGCTAGATGTTAATCCTTAAGATTGGAATGAAACTTCACTTGGGAATTTAGGAAATAAAACAAACGACCTTGGAATAAATGTTTATTGAAATAAACATAGGCGGTGAGTAAGTCCAACACAATGCAATATATCATTGAGGTAGTCTTAAATGATATATTTCACTTTAGATAATTTAATACATGAATGGAAATCTTATGTTTTTAACTAAGGATTCATCATATATATATTATATTGTGTATAAGACTGATTGTTACTTTTGCACAAGAGCAAGATGAGCTGACAACAACAGTATCTAATTGAGAGTATTTAGATGACTGTTAAAACAAACGTTTACGAATTATATAAGGCATAGTGTTGTTTGTGTATACTGATGCTAGAGGATAACCAATCCTAGTTAAAGTAGGATTTCATCGTTTATGATAAATCTGCTAATGCTCAACTAAGAGCATTGTTGCAATACACATTAAAAGAATAAGAATAGTTTAAAATTTGAGAAACTGTAAAGATGACTGTCTTAGATAGGTATGTTGTTGGCTTCAAATACCCTATAAAAGGTACCATGACATTTTCATACTATGACACTTGCAATAGTATGCACACGTACAATAAGACACTCATCGTATCATTCAAATCCTTCATAATTTGTGGATTTAAAACAAGTATTCAGAAAGTTTACTCAGATGACTATTTAGCTTTCTTATACAGAAAGAGTTGAGCATGTTGGAAACATTGGATTTCAACTTACTAATTAGTCTTATGCATATCTGTTTTTAGTATTTGGATAATGGAACTGAAAGCAGTTGTATTAAAGTAATGAATTGACATATCTGGTATGATCGTGTTCATTTATACTACTATGTTATATATTTGCATGTTTAATCCTTAAATAATTTAATCATTCTAAAATTGTCCATTGTCAATTAGCAATATGAGAAAAATTAAGGCAAATGTGAGTGTTTGGTTATATATTTTGAATCTGTGGATTGTTCCTACAAACTCATATGTTATTCACAAGGGATGCATACTAGACACCCCAACTTTTGAATATTTACTTTTAGATCATTGTCATGAGTAAGATATCAAAAATGGTTAAATAAGTATCCTTAGACTTGAGATACAAACAAGTTCTGTATGTGTGGATATCACTTTTTAATTATAAGTCAAACGTTATCCTGAAAAAGGTAGTTATAAAGGCTATTCTTGAAAGTGATGTGAAGAAGCATCCACAACACTTGTAGTCAATAAAGAATTTGTTCCCCCAATTGTCAAATTACAGAAAGATACCATTGGGCCCTCTCCAGAATTAATCAGATGATTGTGTGGCCGCACCTAAAGTGTAATTCAAGATGATTCTTGATTACGTTTGGTAGATCTGAATTAACTTCTATAACGAGAAACTAAATAATTAAACTATATGGAATGAGTTAGGATTCATATCCATGGTTTAACGGTATTTGTAACAAAGGGATGATAATAGCAACTAATACATAACCATTATATTGAGAGTTTTTTCTTGAAACTACAACTCAGGTATTTCTGGTTTATAACAATGGAGTGTTGCTAGACGTTTCCATTGTTAGTATAAATTTAGTATGCTACTCCAACTCCCAAGTGGGAGCTGTTGGGATGTGGTAGTCGGATACGCATGTTATACAACGAAGAAGTACGTGAGCCTATTGGGGGCACACACGTTAAGACACGAAGAGTATGTTTATTAAACATTTAATATATATACATGTTGATTTATTATTAAAGGTTTAATATGCTTCACGAAATGATTTTAAATAACCATTAGTTACCGTTATGATTTTATAACTAACTTAACGAGTATTTAAATATAAACCGAAGGGATCAAAATTGACAAAACCTTGAACTCTATGGGACCCTTATGGAGGCCGGCCCCTAGGAGGTTCTAGAATGGGTTTTGGATCAAGTTTAGAATTGATATGTGATAAGGATTATGAATTGTGATAAACTAAGGAATCATTTGTTTCCTAATTTATCTACAACTAGAGTTTGGGTGCTATATAAACAAACCCCTAGATTCATAATATTTATTCATAAGATCACAAAATCAATCATCCAATATACACATCTCCTAAAGATACAAAAACAATACTAAACCTTATTTATGTTTTCTTTTCTTGTGTGCGTTCCACAAACAGATAAGAAAACTACATGTATTGCATGAATGCATGCATGTATGTCCATACGTATGCAAGCTTTATATACCATGCCAGCCATGCAAAAATACATGCATTATATACGCATGTAACATAGTGTTGTTTTGTTCCCTTTGTTCGATCAGAAGAAACCAAAACCTTAAGGTTTTTTTTTTAATCAACATTCAATCAAGAACACCAAAACCCCAGTTTGTTTGTGGTGTTATTCGTGAAGTAACGACTAGCATGGTAGTGTGCTTGTTTGACGTGTTGTGTGAGCAACCGTAGAGGTGGTAATTTAATCACTAAAGATTTCAAGATCAATATTCTCATTTATTGACTTTTGTCATTAAACATAAAGGTTAGTATTACTTACTTTATTTGTATCTTAATTCTTAATATCAAACTAGATTCATCCGCTGTGTACTCGTAGGTAAATGGTTTACTAGTTTCTAAAATCCCAAGAGGCACATCTTCACGTGCTATAAATTAAGGGGTCTTTGTCTAAGTTTTTGATAGGATTGATTCAGAAATCAAATAAGAAATGATAATCAAAAATAGTAATTAACAACTAGGAATCCAAAGATGGGAGAACTGGAAACGAAATTGATAATAATATGCTTTTAGTTGAATGATTACAAAGGGAAAGAGAGAATTACAACAATCGAAACATAACTCAACTGAGCATCAGTTGAGTATTTATACAAGAAAATACAAAAACATAGTTTCTTGACTAGTTCTGTTATGACTAACAAACTCACGTGCTTCTCACATGTGGGTTTAAAATGAAGGCCCCGTGCCTCACATGTGACTCTACTCAAGTATGTATGAACTCCATCCCCTTAAAGACTTGTCCTCAAGAAACAAAATCAAAATTTGAAAACCATGTGAGTGAATCAACATAAATCTTTTGAGTAGCCTCTTCCACTAGCCTATTAGTCCATTGCACTAGCACATACATGACTAGCTTGTTGTGTAGCTTTCCCAAACGCCTCTCCAAAACAGCTATAGGCCTGAATGACAAAAGACCATCTTCTCTTACTTGTGGCATAGTTCCCATTTGATGATCTTTTCCTCTTCGCTTCTTTATTTGTGAAATGTGAAACACCGGATGAGTTTGACTATGAGTTGGTAATTTGCTACTTCTCCAATCTTAGCTTCAATCATGAAAGGTCCATAGTATTTTTCAGACAGCTTGTGTCGTTACCCTTTTATCACATATACTTGTCTATGTGGTTGTAACTTCAAATATACCTGAGTCCCAACTTCAAATTGTCTTATCAGTCCTATGCTTATTAGCTTGATTCTGCATTTTATCTTGGGCCCTTTGCAACTAAACTTAAGCATTTGAATAGCTTCTTCTATTATTTGTAATGTTCTATACATACTTTCAACTCTGTAATCACCGGTCACGTAATGAGTTGGGGGTTATTGTCGGTACTCACCGACTCGATCATCTTCTTTGTGGTTGAGGGATTTCACTTACTGATTTCAACCTCAGGAAGTGGTGAGACTCGTGCTTTGTCACACATGAACTCTGAAGATACTCCTTAAATGTTTATATGTTCAAATATTAGTTATAGACTATTGGGCATTAAATTGGTCTAACAGTTGTGTGACCGATTTAGTCACACAAATTCAAACTTTTTAAATCTAAATGGTGTTGTATCATTCAAACAAAAACAAACGGTTTTGTTCTTTAAGCCGAACCAAAACTGAGTCGGACCAAACCAAGATTATGTCAACTGCCTATATCAAATTAAAAGATTATTGTTTGGAACATGTGTACAAAGTAACAAAATAAGTTACCAACATGTACTGCTGATGCACATACAAAGCATACCATATGTTTGTTACCGTCACCATTACAATTTGCTCGTTGATAATCATAGAGGGTAAACCCAGTTATAAGTCACGGTGAGGAGGCGATGAGGAGATTTGCTCAAGAAATATCGCTCAAGTATACAGGTTTACTCTCAAGGTGAAGTATACGGGTTTACCCAAAGTATAACATACGGGTTTATCATATACGTTACCATCAGGTTACCCTCAAGGTGGGCAACCGGTTGATACCCCCATTTTCATTGCCACGTCACACTTTGTGGGTCCCACCATTTTAAACTAGTACCTTTGCCTTTTTAATATAAATATCACCCTTTGAACATGGAGTTTTTTTGTTGA
Source organism: Tanacetum coccineum (assembly GCA_026074375.1). Taxonomy (NCBI): domain Eukaryota; kingdom Viridiplantae; phylum Streptophyta; class Magnoliopsida; order Asterales; family Asteraceae; genus Tanacetum; species Tanacetum coccineum. The sequence goes on along the minus strand of BQNB010135381.1, from coordinate 1,289 downwards.
CCATTGTGATTTCAAAAAAATAACAAAATGAGTATTTCAAGAATGCAGATTCATTGCAACAAGATCTGTCTCTTCTAGGCATCACATTTCTAAGCATCAACACACAGAAGCAAGAACATCGGCTATAAATCGAGTATACAATAATGTTACAAATGTTTTTTTGCATTATCTTGGTTGCTCAGAAATCACAAATCTGATTCTTTTGATGCTAACATGTTTTCCAACCTAGTGACGACCATGTAGATGACTGAATTCGTGGGCTTATATTGGAAGAAGAAATAAATTCAGATTAAACGAGATGCCATTGTTGATTCATATAAATGTTCTTAATAAGAACGTGAATTACAGTTAATCAAGTTGTAAAATGATTACATTGTTTCGAAGTTGGGAACGAGGTGTCATTAAATGTTTCGAACCTTACTAATTATCAAAAACATCTCATTATCAGTAGTTTCATCTAATACGGGGCTTCATATATTTCATCACAATCTCTAGTTTCATCATCAACTACAATTGCAACGTCATCCCCAGTTTCATCATCATCCCCAAAATCTTCGTGTGACACGACATTGGTTGGTAATAACTTGATCGTACCTTCTTTCGATATCTCACCAGGCAATGAAGCATCATTCTCAAAAAGGTATTTAAAAGTGAATTGAAGAATGAGTGATATTTCTTGATTCGAAGTATGGTAGTGCAATCGTACATGATAAAGTAGAAGAAGAAAAGACGATGGTGCAGCGGTAGAGACGATATCAGGTTATAAGTCACGGTGAGGAGGCGGTGAGGAGGTTATAAGAGTCGGCCCAAGACCACTTTCCACCATCTGGTAATTTAGGATTGAGATAATAAATCAATATTATTAAAAAATGCCACGTAGGCAATTAACTGGTAACAAAAGGTTAAAACATACGGGGTAACCTATATAACCGGTAAACATAACTTGAGTAACCTATTTGTAACAAAAAAACAATAGTAACTTAGGTGAACATTTGGTCAAACTTAAGTAACTTTTTTGTGTATTAACCTTGGAGGAATTAACATAATAACAGATGTACTGTCTTTTCGAACTCATTTAATTATAAGTTGTTTGTTTGTTTTTTTAAAGGCCATTTAAGTATAAGTTCAATATATGAATACATGAATTTCAAGTATATAGATGTACATAAAAGAACAATTATGATGTTAAATGTAACATTTCGTATTTTTCAGGTCATTTTTGACGTCATCTATTTTACGAGTTATTTTTTTTCCGTACGCGTTCGCTTTTAATATTAAGTATCAGGTTA
>BQNB010135380.1:3477-18167 GCA_026074375.1 Tanacetum coccineum | reverse complement strand
TTTTAGAAGAACTCAACTTATAACATCGGTTTTATCCTCAATGTAAGTCTATTCATCTTCTATGTTAACTCTCCTAGATACTATAATAAAAAAAAGGGCAAATCGCATAAAAAGGTACCCATCTTAGGCTCAATGTCAATTATAGGTACTCATCTTTTTTTTCTCAATTTAAGGTATCGATCTTTGTTTTTGTTGCAACGTTAGGCAATTAACAGGTTTTTCGGTTACATTTTTAACGATCGTTATTTTATTATTGCATCGTTAGTCCTTTATATACTATATTTATTTTCTAGATCTGACCCGTCCAAAACGACCATTTATATCACATTTTCACGACTCGGGTTCTAAATAAATTTATGCGAAACGACGTTTCGGACAACTTTTTAGTTTTAACCGAGACTTGAATCTCAACAGAAAATGACCAAAATGCCCTTACGAGATTCTACTAGAACTTATTATATTTTTAATAAAACGCAGAAATTTGACTTTTTGTTTTGACCCGCTATCATGCGAAACTAACAAACCTCGCGGCAAAGTAAAATGTCATTCCGAACAACTTTCATGTTTCGCCGGAAGGCTATAACGGACTCGACAGTGCTCAAATCGAGGCTTAACGAACCGACAGTGCTCAAATCGGAACTTTACAATCTGCAAGCTTATTACTTTATTATACACATATTTTTATACACGTTTTTCTATATTTTTATACACATATTTTTATACATGTTTATATACACATATTTTTATACACATATTTTTATACACGTTTTATACACACATTTTTATACACACATTTCTATACACGTTTTTCTACATGCTTTTATCCACGATTTTATACATACATTTTTATACACGTTTTTACAGACACATTTTTATGCATTTTTTTTAAAACGTGGATAAAAATGTGTGTAAAAACGTGTATAAAAATATGTGTATAAAAATGTGTGTATAAAACGTATCTATAAAAATGTGTGTATAAAACCGTGGATAAAATCATGTAGAAAAACGTGTATAAAAATATGTGTATAAAAATGTAATAAGCTGGCAGATTTGAAAACGTTCGATTTGAGCACTGTCGAGTCCGTTATAGCCTTCCGGCGAAACATGAAAGTTGTTCGGAATGACATTTTACTTTGCCGCGAGGTTTGTTAGTTTCGCATGATAGCGGGTCAAAACCGAAAGTCAAATTTCTGCGTTTTATTAAAAATATAATAAGTTCTAGCAGAATCCCGTAAGGGCATTTTGGTCATTTTCTGTTGAGATTCAAGTCTCGGTTAAAACTAAAAAGTTGTCCGAAACGTCGTTTCGCATAAATTCTATTTAGAACCCGAGTCGTGAAAATGTGATATAAATGGTCGTTTTGGACGGGTCAGATCTAGAAAATAAATATAGTATATAAAGGACTAACGATGCAATAATAAAATAACGATCGTTAGAAATGTAACCGAAAAACCTGTTAATTGCCTAACGTTGCAACAAAAACAAAGATCGATACCTTAAATTGAGAAAAAAAAAAGATGAGTACCTATAATTGACATTGAGCCTAAGATATGTACCTTTTTATGCGATTTGCCCTAAAAAAATATGTAGGGGTGTTTATTCGGCCGGTTAGGAATAAAAAAAAACAATTTGATTAGAATTAGGATTCTATTAGTATAAATACAATACCAATAAAACCTTAAATCACTTTTTCTCTCCATCTCCCCTTGTGATCGCCGAAACCCTCAAGAAGAAAAAAAGATTTTTTTTAATTAAAAACAAGTTGGTGATTTAGTGTTGCAAGAATCAAGGTTTATGTATGTTCGTTAACCCTGGTTGTTTAGTTTTCTTTAAATCATGTAACAATTAATATGATGGATCATTAGGGTTTTAAAATTTTTTGTAATTAAGGATATTTTAATTATGCTAGAGTGTTTAGGATTTAATTAGGATCTTATTGATGTAAACGGTTAGGCTTAAATCGCTTTAAATTATAAAGTAGAGTTGAGCAGAATTTAGGGCTGTGTTCAACTGATGATATCTAGATGCTAGAAATGTGTTTTGATATTATTTAAGTGCCTAAATTATAGTTCAAAGAGTCTATTTTTCAAAAAGTCTGGCCTCGAATGATTTGGAGTTCTAGAAGTTGGTTAAATATTGGTTACAAGAAAAGTTGTCAAAACAGTGAATACGAGTCAGGTTTAGGTCATGTTTGGGAGGGTAAAATCCTAACTTAAAAGTGGAATTAAGGTTAGCCAATCTACAGTGGTTAATTTCTATATGTATATAAAGAAACCCTGGAAGGATAGCTTTTGATTTTGTGTCTAGGTATGGTAATCAGGGCCGTACATTTTAGTGTGCAATAAGATTTGAATTAAGACAGTTTTGAAGTTGGATTTTATTTGGGATAGTTGTACATGTAATGAGTGTTTGGGAATCACAAGGTAGTTAGTAAACTCATAAATGAGCTTAGATGAGTTTTGGTATAATTTATGAAGGTCAGCAAGTAAGGGTTTTGAGAGGGTAAAGTCACACTAAAATTCTGCATTTTTGAACAAATTGTAGTTAACTAGTGTAATGTGTTAATGAAGTAGTTAAGTTTGGGCATGGTGTCGGGGTGACCCATGATGGTTTATCACACCCTTAGAAATCCATAATATGTATGTTACATGGACTAGAGCTTTTAGCTTGGTCACGTGTAACCATGTTTATTTATTTGTATAGCTGCGTGATAGGAATTGGAAGCTGCGTTTGAGCATTCAGGTGAGTTACATAGTCCCACTTTTTATTGTGTTTTAAACTTGGGATGGAAATGATGCAAGTGTTTAAATAAGTGTTTAATTCCTGTGATTATGTGTTAGTGTAAATGCATGGACTATTATGTGACTGATATGTGTTATGTGCTACATGTTGTGATGTGATATTGATTTGATGCCTAGTCAGGTGGATTACTTGCGGGTATCCATGGCCTGAGCTAAAGGGAAAGAGATTTTGTATGATCCAAGAGCGATATGGGTCATCTGCTTGGTGTTTTAGTGTTTAGTTGGATTAAAATGCATGTTAGCTTTTATGTTAGTTAGCATAATTGTCGTGCAAGTGTATTGTTTTATTAATTGCAGGAATTAGTTAAATTGTTTTGGAAACGGATTGAATATGTGTGTCTGAAAACCTATGTTTCTCACCAACCATTGTGTTGACATATAAGCAACATTTTCAAGTATTCAGCAGGATGAGATTAAAGTTAGGAAAAGTGGCTAGATGGACCGTAGGCAGCTGGCGAAGTTTAGTTATCTAGATTTCGTTATTTGTTTTAAATGATGGATGTTATTTGTTCTGCTTTGTTAGGATGTATGAATGTTTGCATGTCATGACATTGGCATGAACTGCCTTCATTTCAATGTCAGACGCCTTTTGGATTTTGTTGATGTGTTTGGGTAATTTCATGACACTGCGTGTCTATACCTTGTATTTTATGCATGTTCTAGTTTCTCTATATAGACGCCAATGTGTTGTGATGATTCCCTTTCTCATTGCGCCTCGCGTTTCCGCCTTGGCGGGGTGTGATAGATTGGTATTAGAGCCTTTGTTTATAGAGAAGTAGGTGGCTGAGCCTAGACTATAACCTAGGGGTCCTTCATGTAGATGCATTTAGAGCTTAAGTGTTTATTTTTATAATTGATATGCTTCCCCTCTGTTTTGCGTAGCTTTTATATTTCTATTTTGTTAAGTTAAGTTATCACCTTAGTTTTGTTGCCTCCCCATAGCTGAATTAGTGCGTATTGCCTCGTTATTAGTTAGCTATGCCTTCCCATTTCCATAAGAAGTTTCGTTGGGGAATCGCCTTCGCAACTGGACTCAAGCGTTTTACTGATCTAGTGATGAAGCTTAGGATAAAGCATACGAACTATAGAGTTCGAATACTGAAAGGTCTGTATCTGCGCTGAATTGAAGTAAAGTTGACTAAGAAACAAGTATGAGGTAAATAGATCCTAGTTAGGGAGATGACGATGATTTCAAAAGATGGAGAAATCTCTAAGTTTCTAGGGTATCGTTCGTCTAAAGAAGAAGAGGAGCCAAGTGAGCAACCTAAGCCTTATGATTTGTATGGATTTGTTGATCATCCCGAACTCCAAAGGAATGAATTTGCTCCGCATCGGCTGCCCCAACGAGAAGGCAACATGAATGGTTGGTTGATTGAGGATGAGGATGAACCTCTAGAATATGAAGCATCCGATAAGGAGGTAGAATCGGATCTTGAATCCACAGCTAGTAGTTAACCGTAGGGCATCCTCCTTGCCATCCATTTTAGGTTTATTTGTTAGTCTTTAGTCGGAACCATGTTTTAGGAATTGTTATTTTCGAATATTGGATATTGATTGAGTATTTTATAAATGGATGGAGTTATGTTAAATTGTTTCTTATGTGTTGTAGTGATTTTAATGAATCGTATTGAATGTTGGTGTTAAACTAAGAAGTGTCGTCATAGGAGGAGTACGTTTAGTTCCTAGGGAGCTCTATATTATGGAGCCAACATAATATTCACGCGCCCCAGCACAAGGGACTTGCACTATGATACAATGGTTAGTGGTTGACACATTAGTGTATATATTAATGAGATGTTTGTATGTTTTGTAATATATATATATATATATATATATATATATATATATAAATAATTTAAATTAAAAATATATATATATATATGTTATTATTGAAGAATAATCGAAATTCGTCTTCCCCGTTTAATGTATATTATTCCTTTCCTTATAGAAACATGGTTCGACCTACGCGTCAAAACCCAACCCTGGAATCGAGCCCAGAACCGATTCCCAACATTGCTACAATAATTACGTAGCAGTTGCAGAATATCATTCTTCAGATCGTCACTCAAGTGACTGCTAATGTGAACAATGCGAATAGAGAAAATGGAAATGGTGGGAATGATGAATGTTCCTACAAGACTTTCACTGCTTGTAACCCTAAAGAGTTTGATGGAAAGGGTGGTGCAGTAGCGCTCACTCATTGGATAGAAAAGATAGAGTCGATGTTTGATAATAGTGGTTGTACTGCGAACCAGAGAGTGAGGTATGCTGCTAATTGTTTTGTGAACAAAGCTTTGACTTGGTGAACACACAAGTCCAAGCGAGAGGTCGTGAAGCTGCAATTGGTATGAGTTAGAATGACTTTAAGGCGTTGCTTATGGAGGAGTTATGTCCAAGCAACGAGATGGAGAAACTGAAGAATGAGTTTTGGAACCACACTATGGTAGGAGCCAATCATGTCGCCTACACTAACAGGTTCCATGAGCTAGCCAAACTAGTTCCTCACTTAGTTACTCCTGAATCTTCGCGTATCAAGAGGTACATCCATAGGTTGGCACCTTAAATCCGTGGTATGCTTCGGGCAACCCAGCCAACTACTATTCAAAGTGCTATCTTGACGGCTGGAATACTCATTAACGAGGCTGTCCGTTGTGGGACATTGACTAAGGGAAATGATAAGAGTAAAGAGATGGAGGAATCAAGTAAGCAAGGGAGTACTTGGAAAGACAATAAGAAATCTAAGACTGGATTGGGGTTTGTGGCAACAGTTCCTCCCAGGAACAACAATGTGAACATCTACCCTAAGTGTGCTAAGTGTTATACTTTCCACCCGGAGAATGCACCTTGTAGGCTGTGCTATAACTGCCAGAAACCAGATCATTTTGCGAGACAGTGTTGGGCACCGATTAGCCAAGTGGCGCCTGTGAATACGGTAAAGATGGGGCAGAATCAGAGGGCATTATATGAATGTAGGAGTCTTGACCATCTTCGTTATAATTGCCCCAAGTAGAAACAAGCAAATGGACAGGCAAGGAACCCGTTGGCTTTGGAGGGAAACAAGAACACCCGAAACAATGGGAACCAAGCATGAGGAATGGCATTTAATGGGAATGCAGTAGAGGCTTTTCAGGATCCTAAAGTTGTGACGGGTACATTTTCTTTAAACAATCAATTTGCTACTATTCTTTTCGATTATGGAGCTGATTTTAGTTTTATTTCTTCTAAGTTTGCGCCTTTTCTAAATGTGAAGCCTTGTATTGTAAACCCTAGTTATGCGATAGAAATAGATGATGGTAAGAGTGTAGAAGTTGATAGGGTTATTCGTGATTGCAAATTAGAACTAGGAAATTTCTTGTTCACTATAGATTTGATATCGTTAGGTTATGGAAGTTTTGATGTGATTGTAGGGATGGACTGGTTGTCCAAGAATAAGGCTGTTATAGTGTGTCATGAGAAGGTAGTAGAGATACCAATAGATGAGGGTGAGATACTTCGAGTTCATGGGGAACATATTTGGAAAGCTGCCAAAGCCCTAATGAACGCTAAGGTAGATGAACCTAGGATAAGTGATATACCCGTGGTGCGAAGTTTTACTGATGTGTTTCCGGAAGACTTGTCGGGGCTACCACCACAGCGACAAGTTGAGTTCCGTATAGACTTAGTTCCTGGAGTGACGCCGGTCGCGAAGTCTCCATATCGTTTGGCACCCTCAGAAATGCAAGAAATGTTCGGGCAACTTTAAGAGTTGCAAGACAAGGGTTTCATATGACCTAGCCATTTGCCGTGGGGAGCACCGGTGTTATTCGTAAAGAAGAAGGATGGATCATTTCGTATGTGTATCGACTATAGGGAGCTGAACAAAATAACTATTAAAACCCGTATCCACTCCCTAGGATCGATGACTTATTTGATCAGCTGCAAGGAGCGTGTTATTTCTCTAAGATATATCTTCGGTCAGGATATCATCAGCTACGTGTGCATGAAGATGACATTCCAAAGACCACATTTTGAACGAGATATGGACATTTTGAGTTTACGGTTATGCCATTTGGGTTGACCAATGCACCAGCAGTTTTCTTAGACTTGATGAACCGGGTGTGCAAACCGTATCTAGATATGTTTTTCATTGTCTTCATTGATGACATTCTGATCTACACAAAGACGAAGGAAGAGCATGAAGTTCACTTGAATTTGGTGTTGGAGTTACTGAGGAAGGAGAAGCTATATGCGAAGTTTTCTAAGTGCGAGTTTTGGCTACAGAAAGTACATTTCCTTGGACATGTGGTTAACCAGAGTGGTATTCACGTGAACCTAAGTAAAATAGAGGCGGTGAAGAATTGTAAAGTTCCTATAACGCCGTCGGAAGTTCGATCGTTTTTGGGATTAGCTAGCTATTATAGGCGTTTCATCGTGAATTTCTCCAAGATTGCTAAACCCCTTACTTCGCTAACTCAGAAAAACAAAAAGTATGAGTAGGGCAAAAAGAGGAAGAAGCATTTCAGACCTTGAAGAATAATCTGTGTGATTATCCTATCTTGTCGTTACCGGATGAATTTAAAGATTTTGTAGTTTACTGCGATGCATCAAATCAAGGACTAGGTTGTGTGCTCATGCAAAGAGGCAAGGTAGTCGCCTATGCATCGAGACAACTAAAGATACACGAGAAGAATTATACAACACATGACCTAGAGTTGGGAGCTGTCGTGTTTGATCTTAAGACTTGGAGGCATTACTTGTATGGCACGAAGAGTGTTATCTACACGGATCACAAGAGTCTTCAACATATTCTCAACCAAAAGGAGTTAAATATGCGCCAAAGGAGGTAGATCGAGCTGTTTAGTGATTATGAGTGTGAGATTCGCTACTATCCTGGTAAGGCGAATGTGGTGGCTGATGCATTAAGTATGAAGGAACGGGTAAAACCTAGACGTGTTCGAGCAATGGCTATGACCATTCAGTCTGGAGTGAAGGAGATGATATTGGCAGACCAGAGTGAGGCGTTCAAACAGGAGAACGTTCTTGCAGAAAGGCTACATGGTTTAGATCAACAGATGGAAAGGAAGGAAGACGGAAGTTTGTATTTTATAGATAGGATATGGATTCCTTTAGTAGGTTATGTGAGAATGGTAATTTTGAACGAAGCTCATAAGTCTAAGTACTCTGTGCATACTGGAGCGGATAAGATGTACCACGACTTGCGTGATATGTATTGGTGGCCGAGAATGAAGAGAGATATTGCTATATACGTTAGTAAGTGTTTGACTTATGCAAAAGTGAAGGCTGAGCATCAAAGACCTTTGGGTTTATTGCAACAACCTGAGATACCAGAATGGAAGTAGGATAAGATCACTATGGATCTTATTACCAAGTTACCTAGGTTAAGAAGTGGACACGATGCGATATGGGTAATAGTCGACAGACTTACCAAATTAGCTCATTTCTTAGCAATTCGTAAGGATTTTAGTACGGAGAAGTTGGCGAGATTGTATATAGATGTAATTATGGCACGACATAGAGTGCCCGTGTCAATTATTTTGGATCAAGATGGGTGATTTACTTCACACTTTTGGCAAACGGTATAGAGAGCGTTAGGGACAAGATTAGACTTTATTATTGCTTATCATCCTCAGACGGATGGACAAAGTGAGCGTACAATTCAGACTTTGGAGGATATGTTAAGGGCGTGCTTTATAGATTTGGTAGTTGGGATGTCCACCTACCATTAGCCGAGATTTCTTACAACAACAGTTATCATTCGAGCATTCGGTGTGCTCCGTTTGAGGCCTTGTATGGTAGGAAGTGTAGGTCGCCTGTGTTATGGGTAGAGATTGGAGAAGGCAGTTTGATTAGGCCTGAGTTAGTACTAAAGACGACAGATAAGGTGGTATTGATAAAGGAAAAGCTCAAAGCGGCGAGAGATCGTCAAAAGAGCTATGCGGATAAGAGACATAAACCGTTAGAGTTTGAGGTGGGTGATCGGGTATTATTAAGGGTGTCACCTTGGAAGGGCGTAATGCATTTTGGAAAGAAGAGTAAGTTAGCACCAAGATATGTAGGGCCGTTTGAGATCCTTAAACGGATTGGTCTTGTAGCTTATAGGTTGAGGTTACCTGAGGAGTTGAGTAGCGTGCATGACACCTTTCATGTGTCAAATCTGAAGAAGTGCCTGGCAGACGTAAATTTGCATGTGCCATTGGATAAGATCAAGGTCGACAAGACACTTCGTTTTGACGAGTAACCTGTACAGATTATGGATCGAGAAATTAAGAAGTTAAAACGTAAGAAAATAGCACTTATGAAAGTTAGGTGGAATTCAAAACGTGGTCCTGAGTTTACTTGGGAACATAAAGACCAGATGAGGATTAAGTATCCACAGTTGTTCATGGACCGAGTTGTTGAGCCTGCTAGTTAAATCTCAGGATGAGATTTCCTCAAGGAGGGGATACTATAACATCCGTGATTTAATCGGGTTAGTGATACCTTTAGAAATGGCTAAGAGTTCTTTCTGTGTGATTCTTATGTGTTATGTGTATCTTATGTGTGCTAAGTGGTTTGAATAGGTGCATGATATCGTTTTGAGGTGTATGATCATCTCATTTTGAGTGCGTTTGTGTTTAGTGATAAGTATTCCATTTGTTCACGTATAGTGATAAGGGAAAAGAAAGGCGTATTGCATTCAATGCTACGTAAATAGTTGGATGAGTTTATGTTAAGCGGTTATAAGAAATGTATTATGTTATAGATAAGTTAAGTGAGTGAATTATGGAAGTTTGTAGCAAACTTTCTAAATATAGAAAGTGAAATGTGAAATGAAAAGTTATTTTTAGAAAGTTTAGTAAGTTGCGTTTATGCAAAAAGGTTTACCCAAATTAGCTTAGGTTTTTATGAAAACTTAAGGTAATGAAGATAATTAGTAAATTAATAATTAAATAAAAATAATAATAATAAAATATATAGGAGTGTTTATTCGGCCTATTGGATGTTACGCCATAAAGCCTCTTCAGTTGCTGAATTAGATGTGTTTGATTACATGCTTAAGTGACGTAATTTCCATGAGATGTGTTACGGCGTAACCTTAAAATCGCCGAAACCCTCAAGAAGAAGAAAAAAAAGATTTTTTTATCAAGAACAAGTTGGTGATTAGTGATTCAAGAATCAAGATTTAGGTATGTTCGTTAACCCTAGTTGTTTAGTTTTCTTTAAATCATGTAACAATTAATATGATGGATCATTAGGGTTTTTAAAACTTCTGTAATTAAGGATGTTTTAATCATGCTAGAACGTTTAGGGTTTAATTAGGATCTTATTGGTGTAAGTGGTTAGAGTTAGATCGCTTTAATTCATGATTTAGAGTTGAGCAGAATTTAGGGCTGTGTTCAACTGATGATATCTAGATGTTAAAAACGTGTTTTGATATGATTCAAAAGCCTAAATTGTAGTTCAAAGAGTCTATTTTTCAAAAAGTCCGGCCTCGAATGATTTGGAGTTCTGGAAGTTGGTTAAATATTGGTTACAAGAAAAGTTGTCAAAACAGTGAATACGGGTCAGATTTAGGTCATGTTTAGGAGGGTAAAACCCTAACTTAAAAGTGGAATTAAGGTTAGCCAATCTACAGTGGTTAAGTTCTATATGTATATAAAGAAACCCTAGAAGGATAGCTTCTGATTTTGTGTCTAGGTATGGTAATTAGGGTCGTACATTTTAGTGTGCAATCAGATCTGAATTGAGACAGTTTTGAAGTTGGATTTTATTTGGGATAGTTGCACATGTAATGAGTGGTTGGGAATCACAAGGTAGTTAGTAAACTCATAAATGAGCTTAGATGATTTTTGGTATAATTTATGAAGGTCAGCAAGTAAGGGTTTTGAGAGGGTAAAGTCACACTAAAATTCTGCATTTTTGAACAAATTGTAGTTAACTAGTGTAATGTGTTAATGAAGTGGTTAAGGTTGGGCATGGTGTCGGGGTGACCCATGATGGTTAATCACACCCTTAGACATCCATCATATGTGTGTTACATGGACTAGAGCTTTTAGCTTGGTCGCGTGTAACCGTGTTTATTTATTTGTATAGCTGCGTGATAGGAATTGGAAGCTGCGTTTGAGCATTCAGGTGAGTTACATAGTCCCACTTTTTATTGTGTTTTAAACTTGGGATAGAAATGATGCAAGTGTTGAAATGAGTTTTTAATTTTTGTGATTATGTGCTAGTGTAAATGCATGGACTATTATGTGACTAATATGCGTTATGTGCTACATGTTATGTGATGTGATATTGATTTGATGCCTAGTCAGGTGGATTACTTGTAAGTATCCATGGCCTGAGCTAGAGGGAAAGAGATTTGGTATGATCCAAGAGCGATATGGGTCGTCTGCTTGGTGTTTTAGTGTTTAGTTGGATTGAATTGCATGTTAGCTTGTATGTTAGTTAGCATAATTGCCGTGCAAGTGTATTGTTTTATTAATTGCAGGAATTGGTTAAATTGTTTTGGAAACAGATTGAATATGCGTGTGTCTGAAAACTTATGTTTCTCACCAACCATTGTGTTGACGTATAAGCATCATTTTCAGGTATTCAGTAGGATGAGATTAAAGTTAAAAAAAGTGGCTAGATGGACTGTAGGCAGCTGGCGAAGTTTAGTTATCTAGATTTTGTTTTTTGTTTTGAATAATGGATGTTATTTGTTTTGCTTTGTTAGGATGTATGAATGTTTGCATGTCATGACGTTAGCATGAACTTCCTTCATTTCAATGTCAGACGCCTTTTGGATTTTGTTGATGTGTTTGGGTATTTTCATGACACTGCTTGTCTATACCTTGTATTTTATGCATATTATAGTTTCTCTATATAGACGCCAATGTGTTGTGATGATTCCCTTTCTCGTCGCGCCTCGCGTTTCCGCCTTGGCGGGGTGTGACACAAATTCACGAAAGCACAATTCATGTCTAGCATTAAACATAAAACTATTACATTTAACGCACATTAGCTCAGAAGTTGTATTTAATTTGGAATGTTGCACATTTGCATTTCAAGAAGGTTCAACAACACAATTCGTTTTATTCAAACTAGACTTAACGATCCTAGAGTGGTCTTCTACTTTATTCTTCTCTTTGGTACTACTTGAAATCTGCAGGATCCTATCATTCTTTGTATTGTCTGTAGACTTTGACCTGCTAGATTTAGTAGACCGACTTACTTCTGTAGAAGTTGACTGATGTGTTTCAAAAGCTTTAAATTTATAATGACTAAAAATACCGATTTTATTATAGGGAAACACACGGGTAAAAGTATAACCCACGTATGCAGTATAATATTTTTAGGTAAGACCAGATCGTCCACGGGGATTTGAGTAGTGTTTAAATAATCAGGAAGAAAATAAACTTTAACTTGAAAATGACTTTTTGTTTTACCAATGATAATAAAGATGACCACTCGGATAGTTGCAAATAATTTGTAAGCGTTGGAAATGATTAGACCACGAAGATGGAACCTTAGTTTATAAAAAGGATTTTCTCGTCAGAAAATGTTTCTCACAAACTAACTTGATTAACTTAAGACGTATATTTATTTAACTAGACCAAATGTGTCACTCATATAATCCAATTACTAGTATATCAAAGCTTATTTGTTTATCAATTACGAAAGTGGATTTCTCGGCACAAACGATAAAGATCGTAGACAAATCTTTAAAACCACATAGATCATACCGGGTCTTTCGACCTGTACCAATATGACTATATAATTTAAGTTGGACAAGATAAGATATAATAGGATTTAAACATAAGCTTGAGACTAAAAGGATCATGATCATACCAAATGCTTATTCATTATTATAACATCACAGAGTAGTCATGAGAGATTTAGCCTCTCATGGCTAAGGAGTTCATAACAAAAGTAGATTTAACATAAACTTCCATTATTTCAATAACTAAGTTGATAACCGTCCTCGTTCTTGATCGTTAGATCTCTATTCTTCAAGGGGAGTAGTGTTTTGGTGTTTGTATGGGTGAGAGGATTGGTGTGTGTGTTATATGGAATGAGAAGAATGGAGAGGAGTTGGAGGAATGATTTGAAAGTGAAATTTCGTCCTCTATTTATAGGCTGAATTTGGGTGAAAAGTGCGGCGCACACAAAAGATTGTGCGGCTCACTTGGTGATTAAATGCGACAATATTAAATGCTAATTGAGGAAGTGAGGCGTACTAGGTAATATGTGCGGCACACTTGGGGTGTAAATGCTCTTGCATTAAAGTCTTCATTTATTCTTCTCATCAAATGGAAAGTGCGGCGCACTTAGGTATAAGTGCGGCGATTTCTTTGGCTAAAATAGGTAAGTGCGACGCACATTAGTGGAGTGCGGCGCACTTCTTGATTATTTAGCTTGATATCTTTTCTTCTCATTGTATTTGTCTTTCAAAGTGTGTAATTTCTTGAGTTTCAGTCTGTAGTGTCTTCAAGTGAACCTGCAAGCAATTTTAGTTTATTAAGTATCGAAAGTTCACGAGAAATGATAAAATATATACAAATAACGCCATAGAAAACATGTATAATTTAGGCGTTATCAAATCCCTCCACACTTAGCTTATTGCTTGCCCTCAAGCAATCGAAGCGAGAAAATAAATCATTTATCGTGACGTGGAGAAAATTTGGATTTTATAAGAGATTGCGATTTTAGGTAACTTTTCAGGCATAGACATATAACATAGCACCTCACATAGGGATAGTGTTTGATTTTCTATTCACTCATGCCACTCAGATAGGGATTATATATATGTTTGTAAGACACTCAATTTGCACAGACATAATCTAGACAGCTACCATAGGCTTGTACTTAACACATAAACATGTCCGTTGCGGCGTGAGCACCTAGACAAAAATCTCAAAGAGGCAAAACGTGATACTGATGAGGGGGAGTAACAGATACTTGATTTCATGTGCCAAAACTTTGCCTTATACTTTAAACTTCTTCTTTATTGAGCACATTTTTCTTGCTCCTGGGATTCTTTGAGAATCTCAACACTAAAAGCGAGTGCTGCAAATACATGATTACATAGGGATTTATTTTACCTCTTATCACATGACTTTGTCTATAAATTAACCTCACTGCGGTCTAGTAAATGATGATTAAGCACAAGTTCTAGAGCTTCTAAATTACCGTCTCGCTCAAATATAATGATAAACCAATACCAATGTTCCAGAAAAGGCGACAAAACCACATATACACATCCATAACGATGGAATAGATACATATGATTGCTCACTCCTTAACTCAAATGTTAGGTTCCTAAAAAGTGTCGATTATGTGGTATAAATATATTTAGTCATTAGTCTTTATTTTGTTTAGAATAAAAATAGTTTGTAATAAGGTATATTATGCTAAAAGTAAGAAATAGCGTAATTGCCAAAGAATAGGGACTAGAAGTGAAAAATAAAGGAAGGGAAGCCTCCTTCCTTCTCCTATAAATACCCCTTCTAATCATCATTAGAAGGTGATGCCTTGTAATAAACTTTTCCTTTTTCCTTCCATTTTATAACATTTGAAATTTGAATACTTACCATCCTCTACTATTCTCTCCAAGCTTCCATGAAGATAAACAAGACCTATCAAGTGGTATCATACGCCATTAGAGGATTAGAGTGATTCGATTTGTTAGCTAATACACGTCTGAGAACCTCAAGATGATATTCGGTGGATTCGGTTGAGATTCTTGAGCTTTCGAGTTGTGATTTGGCAGTTATTTTGAGTTTTTGGACGTAATCGAGTATTCTACTGGATTTGACGTGACGTAGTTTTGTGGAGTTTTAATTTTCAGTACTATTCTACCATTCTCGGAAGTATTTCAACATTCTCGGAAGTGATTTTTGTATTCTCGGGTCATTTTTCTGATAG
>BQNB010135379.1:0-18167 GCA_026074375.1 Tanacetum coccineum | reverse complement strand
TAGATATTCTCAACTCTCTTTATTCGTATCTCTCTCATGCTATCTAGAATGATCGGTGTGTGGGTGGAATAAAAAGAAATGAAAAGAGAAAGGGGCCGAGTGATTTGGGCGGGAAAAATTAGCCCATAAGAGAAGGGATCACAGACAAAACGACTGCGTTTTATACGGTAAATGAATATATTTATAATGTATGAAGTTTTAGATGCTCAATATTAATCGATTACAGTGATTTATTAATTTAGATGTACAAAAATTATCCGGGCTATCACTGTGATCGTTTTAAAATTTTATCATGGTCATTCTTATATGTGTACCTCGTATGATTTAAACTCGAAACTAATTTTGAGTATATCAGATGACTTGTCATTAGGTCATTTTGTGTTGTTCTAAAGTTTATTTATTTCTCTAAGAAGTACTCTTTGTGTTTCAGATTAAACGATGTATTAAACGGTCGCGCGTTGCTGTGAAGCTTAATATCCGATAGCATATTTGCCGAACGTAAACCGAATAAATTTCCCGTAATATATACTTTGAGTCTCAAAGGTTCATTTTTATAGTTTTCGTAAGACTATGAAAAAAATAATCTTGTAATATAGCAATAAGCTTTACGGTAAAATATTTGAAATTCATCAACAAATTGAGCAACATAAAACTTTTCACATGTATTATTGTCGGGAAACTTATCCATATTTAGAGCGCGTTGAACCATAAAACGAAAAACTCTATAATTTTTTGTTCACCAAATGATGCTCCAAACGTGATAACTTGTGCAAGAAGCTGAAAGCGCCTCAATCGTTTGGGAAGCAGAACAAGAACACTTTTTCACCGCAAAACTGAGCGCATTGATGTTCAGGACATGGATATTGTCATTTATTGATGGCGCGAGCTACAATTCCAAAATATAACTTTTGTTAAACAAATATGGAAGAAACTAAAGATCTTCTTTGTTCAATTGCAATGTGTGCATTGTTGGGCTTGTAAAAGAGCTGGCAAGTGGTGCCCGCTTTTCTAGCACCTTAAAAAGTCACAACAATAGTTAAGTTTTGTCTATACTCTAAAATGAAATTACATAAACATGCTACAAAAGAATAAGTTATATTGCTATGCTAACCAAGAAGATCTCAATGGCTCAGCGACAATGTCGTAAAACAGTTGGTTGTAAGATGGACCAGTTGACTTCATTGATCACCCTATCCCATTTTGCTGCTCACTTCAGGTACAAACATCGAAAAGAATTAGACTTTTATGAATAGAATGTAGTACAACCGAAAATAACAATGTGATCCTGAAAACTCAAGTTAATAGTGACCTAAGCTTATTGGTATCTATGACGACATCATTTTACATGATAGTTCATGCCGGATATATGGCATATCTAAAACCCTAAAACTCTCCCTATATAGAATACCTCATAGTTCTTATCAACTAAGTTTTTTTTTGAGGGGGGGGGGGTTATGTTTATGAGAGACTATTAAATAAAGAACACACAAAACTGACATCTTACATTATAAGAAGCAAAAAAATGCGGTGTAAATATACCTATAATCAACACAACATATCTTGCCCCAACTTGGTATCGAAGACTTGGCTTCAGCTTTATGATTTTAGGTCGAACCCCGTTTCCATTTGCTCTATCGACGTTGATGGGGTATATGTCTATTTGCTTAATGTGTTTCGGTTGTAGGGGTCTCTGTGCGGTGTTTAATTTTGTATTTGGAGTATGCTCAATATATAAAATGGAAGTACGATGGGAGAAATCGATTACTAGCTAAAATGGTTGCTTAAATGAGTTGCCTTTCTAAACCTTGGAATGCTTTTTTTATCTTAGCCGTCATTTATAAAATCCCATGTTGATCACTCGTTCAATCTAAATTCCTAGCAAATATATGACACCCACACAAAAGAAACACAACTTACCACCCAAAATGCCGTCTTCTGTACAAATGATAGTCTTGGACCTCGACAATGCTATATTCATCCGACAATATCCAACCATCATATAGAACCTTTATGCTGATTTCTTTCACCCTCTCTAATCTGACATTTACATGCCACGTCGACATTTCTTCTATAGCCTAAACACAAAAGAAACAAAACTTTTAATAAATATATCAAGAATTTTTACATGTTTGCTCGGATCCAATAGCGGATGCAGAGACCATGTGCAATTTATGGCGCACAATAAAGTATGCAAAAATATGAACCATCCAATACTAATATTTGGTAATTTAAACGATCAATGCTAGAAATTTAATTTATACACATGCTACAATAGCTCTTGACTTTGCGATGCACATAAAACCCTCCATAACAACATCAATGCCACTCTGAAAGCATGAATTCAGATATAAAAACAGATCATTAATGGTCTCTGGAACTCTAAACATAATCAAATAGCTACACTGAATGACATCAAGGAAAAAAATGCCAACATTGATATGTTGCCTTCACAAAATGACTGTATATAGTGTCACGCTTTCCTAATATCCCAAAAAAATATTCTAAACACAACATATTGCTTCCCTTTTTTAATTAATGACATTTATCAACTCAGCAACCATAACCATATCTTATATGCAATGCATTAAGTCATGCGACAATTTCAAAATTAGAAATTCTAAGGTCACCTTATACGTAGCTTATAAAATCAGAAGTTATACCCACACACGAAGCTTCAAATATAAGACATGAAAACATGACAACAAGCTTAAACAAACACAAACACACATCAGAAACCCACAATTACATGTCATACTTTTCAAAAAGCTTAAACTAACACAAACACAAATACATCAATTTCCTTTATTAATTAATGTCATTTATCAACTTAGCAACCATAACCGTAACTCATATGTAACCTATAAAACCATGCAAAAAATTAAAAGGGGAAATATATACACACAAAATAATTAAAAAATGAATCGTCAAACCTAAGATGCAGTAAAAGGACCAGCAGAACAACAAAATCTATCAAACACCACCACATGCCAACCACTATTTATCGCCATGAACAACAAACCTAGAAGCCAAGATTATACTAATTATTTAAGTTCATGTAAACGTACAAAGTTGGGGAACAATAACACTCAGATAACAATGCAAACGCACAGATGCAATTCAACCTCAACTATCTTAAACAAACTGTAGGAATCCTAATTCCTATATCAAATCACACATAAGAATAAGAGAAGAGAGAAAGAGATTGGTGGAGGTGTTTGGATAAGCACTTGTTTATTTCACAAGAGTGGAGAGAGTTTCCTCTTTACACACTTGATAACACACACTTACACCCCCTTTCATGAGGTGGGAGAGTCCTTTTATAGGCCAAGGCTCTCCCTAAACTTTACCTCATAGGGCGATGTGGGATAATTTCACTAACTTTCTTATGTGCATACGTAACTACGTCTATTTCACTAACTATTACACGCTTAATATATATATATATATATCTCTATCTATTACAAGACTCGTGAGATCGATAATGGTCGTCACTTCACTAAAACTGAATCCTTAAAAATCTATCCCTAAGGGACGCTCATTGAGATCTCTATTAATGATCAACACATTCTGAATTCCTAACAATCTCACCCTAAGGGGTGATCATAGAGATCTCTCTTTGTGACCTTGAATTTTGATCTTTAATGCTTCTTGTCTTGATATTAAGACTTCTTCGTGTAATAATTGTGCTAGTTTCTTTTGTTCCAATCATGCGCTTGTGATCTTGATCTTAATCTTTTCTTTGTCTTTGTGTTTGTCTTTGTCTTTCGTCTTTTGACTTTTCCTTTGAGATCTTTCATCATTGTTTGCCTTGAATGCATCTTGATTTCTCTTATAATGATAGGCTTGATGCATTTGACCAACATACTCATACTTGTCCTGAAAGCTAATGATGCGTATAATTGTTTAAATTAAAATTCAAGTTTTAAATTTATAAAACTCCTTTACCTATGGTATGTTAATACTAATAATGTCTAAAAACGTTATTTATATTTTTCGACTCCTCTACGTTTTAAAGATGACAAAATGTAAAAATATTCTATGATAAAAATAAGCGTATACACGTTATTAGTCATAAACTTCCATTTTGACATAAATCACATAAGGTATGTATAAACAAATCATTAGAGATGATTAGTTATCAAAGTAAATCTTTTTGTCTTAAACATTATATTTTTATAATAATATAACACTTTTTACAAAAGTAAAAACATACAAAATGTTTTATTAATTAAATAAATGTTTTAATTAATAATAAAAATTCAAAATCTAATTTTTCCCCAAAACAGATAATTTTAAATCAGATAACAACTTCCTCACTAAAAGACAAAAATGGGAGCGTCTACCTAGGGGTGGCACCCTGATAGGTAGAACGGCCCCTAGATATATATGGGACCGCCAGGACCGCCACTAGTGGACGTTGCTCCATCTTGCCTATAAATACTGCACTATTCCCTAACAGATCTCAGACCTCTTTCCACATAGTTTTCAGATTTCTTTCTCTCTCTAAAACCTCCTATCTCTCTCTAAAATCTTTGATCACTATCTTGGTTAATATTATTTTAAGTGATATAATCTTTGATCACAATGTATAACTACTATGCTTCCCACAGATGTAGGATTTACATAATTTAGTGTTCTTGGAAGAATTTCTCAAACATGAATAAAACCCCAATTTACTTTCAAAAATTTCTCACGTTAGGAACATCATAAAATTGTTTTAATGCATTGTTAATACTTTCCAAAAATGTTTTTGCACTCATGCATGACGATCTCACAACCATCAATCGAGATATACAGTCAATATATATTTTTGACATGTTTGGATGAGCAAAATTAAACAAACGAGTGTTTGGGTTAACTCATAGGTTTTTGTTTAGAGTCAAGTTAACTACCACTCCACATGTGTCGCATATAGACACACACTAGGTAATAACAATCAATACCTTAATGCTTACATTAAAATCTCCGTTGTCTTGTCAATAGGAAAAATCATGTCACAAGAAGAACTTGACTATAACAAAGTCTATATTCCACAAATCTCTAACGAATCATATCTCCCTAGTCATCTTCAACCCATAATTCGAAATCTAAAGTCTAGGACAATTCACGAAGGACGCTTAGCTACTCCGGAATTTATAAGTCATGATAATATTCAAACAATGTTTCAATTCATTCAACTTCAATGTCTATACGATGTTGACGAAGAAATATATCCTAGATTCTTATTGGAATTTTATTCTTTGGCTGAACTCATAAGAAACGATGACCAAACACTTTTTGTAAAATTTTGGGCACTAAAAAGAACATTTTAACTTTCTCTTGAATCCCTAGGTCTCATTCTTCAAACCCCACTAAGAGGAGATTGTGTCTATTCGGAAGACTACTCTGTTGAGTCTCTATGTGCTAATCAAGAATTAAATAATTCTTTACCAAACACGCATTCCAACACCAAGTGAAATCATATACTTTATTCCAATCAATGGAAAAACCAAAATCCCAAACAAAATTCACAAAAATGAACTCCGTCATGACATGAGATCTTGGTATGAAATCATCCAAGATTATGCTTTTGGTATTAGAGAAAACTCCAATTATCTTTCCGCATCTTCATGTCACATGATATATTGTATCATGAGGAGCATACCTTACAATTTCACTTACCTCTTGGCCAAACGAATTGTAAACATTAAAAATCAACCTAACTCTCCAATGACTTATGGTATGATGCTAACTCATCTTTATAACTACCTCATTCTAATGAAACCTCACCTCTAAAGATCCAAATACATGGTATACCCTCATTCCATGGGAACTTGGGAGCATTTCGATCGGTTCTACGTCAACTCCTCAACATAAACAATTGAAGATGAAGATGATGATTAGGAGATCATAAGTGTCATTTAGGATAAATTTATCTCAACATGCTAGCTTATAATTTACCTGCTACTTACTATCGTGATTTGTCTTAGATAATTATTGCAAAGTTATTATCACTTAATTATAATACATGCTTGATATTTCCTATTGTTCACTATGCTTACACAAATTCAGTTAGACTAGTTTGCCCATATTGTTTGCTATTTAGCTAAATTAGTTGATTCTTGAAAAATAGGAATTGTTGCAAACAACCATCTCTAGCCTTCTCCTTTCTGCACAAAATTAAAAAATAGGAAATACTGGGAAAATTTTGTAATCCCTAAAAAATGGTCCCCAAAAACATAGGACGACTCCCAAATATATCTAGGACCGCCTAGTGTTTATGGGACCGCTGTTGATGTAAATTTACATGGACCTACCAGGCTTAGTAAACGGGCCTCAATCCTTTGTGAATGTCTTGATCAGCTTGTTTCCTCTGGATGCCTCTCCTTCGTACCCTAGCTGAAAACAAGGAAGAACACCGTTAGCTCGCCCTAGGATTTTAGTTCGGGACCAACTCCTGTGTAAGAGTAAGTATGGTGATATGAGATAATTACAGAGAGAATATGTAATGAAGTAAGTATGGTTCAGAGTGTGTGTTCTGCCCCGTCCCGAGGGAATAGGCTTCCCCTTTTATACTATTTGAGCCACATCAAACGACACGAGATTAGTACTTGTCGTCTGGTCCCAGCGAGACAGTCGTTGGGTTAGTACTCCCTTTTTGCTTGCTAGTTTGGTTGTCTGCAATCCTAAGGATAGTGGTCCTAACCGGGTACTGTACCTTTGTCGGATTGTCCTTAGGTTCTGCTACCCCGACACGGGACTAGAGACTCCGGACCTGATCTGTCCTTCGACATAACAGCTTCTCCGGAGTGCATGTCTGGCTTAGTCTGTGCTAGTTCGGCAGAGATAATTTAGCTATGTTTATCATTCAGAGATCCGAGGTAGACTATACCTCATCATGTCCCCCCAGTCTAGTGCGAATGATGCTAAGTCTTTTGTGCTAGACTTAAATTGTTGTTCGGACGCTCCGATCCTCTTCTTTATTTTCCTCTTTTTTCTCTTTTCTTTTTTTACGTGCACCATCCATGGCCATTAGTCAACGTCTGACGTATCAGTCTCTCATCAGCCTTTTCATCTGGGCTTCTGTCAGGCCCATGTCATGCTTACGTCGCGACGGTTTGTTTTCCCAAAGCCCCTATAAATAGTCTCCCTCTTTTTTTATTTTACGTTTCACTTTATATTTTTACCTACACCGCTACATACATCCTCCCTACTTGATTTGAAGCTCCGGTTTCCTTTCGCCGCATACTAATTTCAAATTAGGTACTTTCTCTCTTCTTCTTTTCCACTATTTATTTCCATGTCTAAAAATGATATGATCACTCGCATTTCTAATTTTTCCGAGACTGATCTAGAAAATATAATTAACAGTTATAGTATTCCCCTTGATCTTCATCCCCGTTTGCCTGATCCTAACCTTATTATTGATCGTCTCCCTAGTGACGCTATAGGTATCACACTTAGTGCCTCTACTTTTCTGGGGTCCATATCTCTTTTTCTTCGTTTCTTCTTTCTGTTTTGAAATACTTTAAGGTCCATATCTCTCAATTAATCCCCTTAGGATTGAATAAGGTTATCCCGTTTGAAGTGATTTGCCGAGACTTGAGCAATGAGATTGGTTCTCCTTTGCCAAGCGTAGGGGCATAGAGGATGTTTGTATGGACGAGGGCCCTCCTAGTACGAAGAAGTGGAAGAACAAGTTCTTTCTTATAGACCATAGGGCTATCCCTGACTACTTGATATGGAGGCATTCCCATTCTTGTATCTCTGATAATTTTCCCTTTGATGGCTACGATCAGAATCATGTGGAGCACCTGTGTGTCCATTTTATTAAGCTTCGTGAAATCAATGAGGCGATTCTTTTCTGCTCCGGGCTTAGTTCCGTCTGGTCCAACCAGTTGTGCGATTTGGTTTTTAGAAGGAAGGATGATAACTCTGGTAGGTTGGGGGTTATGTTTTCTGCTTCCACGTACTCTTTTTATTACTGTCTTTAATCTTTACTCTCTTTTACGCAGTGATGAGCATTTATGACTTCATGAATCTTCCCTTTGGGGGGTGCGAAGGTTGTTGAGGAGCCTCACCAGTTTCCTACTTCAATTCTTGAGCGTGTTCAAAATAACACCACTGCTCCTGCCGCTGATGGTACTCCCCTCCCTCTTCCTACTCTGGACGAGGTTACTGCTGCTCAGCCTGACCCTATGCTTGCTAAGAAGTCTGATAATGCCTAAATTATACATATTTTCGGTGGCGTTATTTGCATTTATTTGATCATTTCTCGTGAACGTTTGGTACTTAATCAAGTATATTTGATATTATATGTTTTAGGTACGTGTCGTGGAATAAAACGAAAGAATACACAAAGATATGGAGCTTAAAAGTACACTTGAAGACATCCAGAGTTCAAATGGAACAAAACCAAGTATTTATACACAACGGAAAGCAAGTTAGAAGAAAATAAAGGGCTAAAGCTGAAAAAGACCATAAGTGCGCCGCACTTTACCGAAGTGCGCCGCACTTCCTTCAAAAGTCAAAGAAATAAAGTCTCGGTCAAAGAAGTGCATTAACTCCTCAAGTGCGCAGCACATTTTACTAAGTGCGCTGCACTTCCCTTCGAAGAATTAAATGATACCGGCATTAACTCACCAAGTGCGTCGCACTTATTCCTAAGTGCGCTGCACTTCTGCTCGATTTCATCCTATAAAATGAGGCCTTGGCTCCCCCATTTTACATACACTTACATATCCCCACACACACTTCCACAAAAACTCTCTCATCATTCCACCATGAATTTCAAGGGTGGTTCGGGATTGGAATCAATAGCTTGGGTTTTAGAATAGTTTTCGTTTGGGAAAACTTGTAATCGCCTTCTTTGATCTAATAAACGTTGGTATAATTTCTACAACTCTTTTAATATGAAGTTTTCTGGAATTTATATGATTGTTATGATCTTCATCTCTTTGATTATGGAGTAGTATGTTTGTTTGTTTGGGCAATATGTGATCCTATTGCCCCACCCCTATGTTAGTGTTTGGGAATGAGTTTATTGAATCGATAAACATATTTTATACAAGAATATAGGCCGAAAGGGATTCTTGTATATTTGTGTTTATCTTTCCACTTATATTTATTGGTTATAATAACTTATAATTGGCCGATAAGGATTTGTTGTTATTAATCGATATAATCACTAGTTAGTATTTAAAGGCGAAAGGATTTATAACTTCTAATATCTCTATTTTAAACACTATTTAAAACACATCTTATTCCAAGTGATCTTGCCTAAACAAACATACCTGTAATTCATTTGATTGAATCATCTTGTTAATTGATTTCGTTTTAATATTCGGATATATGCAAGATTAGGCAAACTCCTGTACAATTCTCCCCCCCCATCCCTTTATATTTAAAGGCCAAAAGGATTTATAACTTGTGATAACTCTATTTTAAACACTATTCCAAACACTTCATTATCTAAGTGATCATTGCCTAAACAAACATACATTAATCATTTGATTGAATCATCTTTTAATTGCTTTCTTTGCATTATTCAATATATGCTCGTCTTGGTTAATTTGATCCGTGACAATCTTATTAACCTTAGCACCTTAATTACAAATTGTGAAAACTTCAATTCCCGTGGAACGACCTGAACTTATCTAAAGCTATACTATGCACGAACAGGTATACTTCCCGAGTGTTGTGTTTTAGTAAAAATCGGCATTTCTAGTATTATAAATTTAAAACTTGGAAAACACATATCAAGTTTTTGGCGCCGTTGCCGAGGAATTGTTTAAGTTGTTATAGTTTGTTGCATATTTTTGGTGCTATTTTGTTTCTCAAAAATTTTCAAACCCGCCGTACTGTTTTCTGGCAAAAGGAAACCAAAATCATTTTTCTCCAGGAAGTACGCCGCAGATCTTATTTGTGCGCCGGTTTTCCTGTAAACCCAGAAAGTACGCCGCACTTTCTGCAGATTTTTCACAAACAAAATTTTGTTTCAAAAACCAATACCAAAACCTCCCCAATCTGCTAGTCTTAGGTTCTATAATCATTTGGAATTGTATTTTATCTGATTATATGCCTTGTGTATTTGTAATTATATAGTTTATCATAATATTCAATTTTTTTTCTTTTATTTATCCTCATTTGCTATATAATTAAATTAAAATATATTTAATATATAAATTTAAAAAATTATAAAAAAAATATATATTAAAATTATTTATTTTATTTTGAATATTATCCTATTAGCCTTAATTATATATATAAAAATGTCTTTTTGCAAAATACTTAAAGTATGTATAAATCCCCTATCTTTCAGAAAACAACTAGTAAATCTAATATATAAATTAAATAAAAATTTGAAAACAAAGACTTATAAGATTAAAACTATCCAGAAAGAATCCATTCAGTTCGAATCACATAAATCTTCCATCGAACATCCTATCGTTAATGACTTTGTCGTTATAAATATACCTGAAGAGGATGTTGAACCCAAACCAATAATTCTCGATCTAGATGATCAACCTATGTGGGAAAGTGCTAAGACTAGGGCATCGACTCCTAATTCTGCCATTGTTCAACCCAATGTTGATGACAACTTTGTTATTAACAGTACCCACTTGAAAATGATTTGCAAAAATAAATTCGATGGTTATTTGCGGGCCAATCCGCATGACCACATCCATGAATTTCTCGCAATCTGCAACATGTTTCGATATGGCAAAACTCAAAGTGAAGCTGTCAAGCTTATGATCTTTCCCTTATCCTTGTGCGATGAAGCTAAAACCTGGTTTAACCGAACCTTAAAAAAGACCTATAACATCATGGGACAAATGATAAAAGCTTTCCTAAAACAGATTCTTTCACCAATTCGTTATTTAACCATCTCTTACATGAAATCAGAAATTTCTCTCAACTCGTATATGAAAGTCTAACCGACGCTTGGTTACAACTCAAGAACATGCTTCGAAAATGCCATGGGCATAGTCTGACCAAAGGAGCTATTATTCAAATATTCTATCACGGTCTAGACGAACCCACTCAAGGAATCCTGGACATAACAGCTAGAGGAATCTTCCTCTACAAAAGTCCTAATCAAGCTTTTCAATTTCTCAAGGACAAAGTCCTTTTCAAACATGATTGGTCCATTAAATCTAAAAACGAACATCATCGAAAATCTGTTTCCTTCGCCGATGGAAGTGATAGTAATGATGATAATTATCGATTAATGAAAAAACTGGAAGCTCTAACTATAAAAATGGATTCTCAATTCCAGAGCTTAAAAGAGGAGATGCATGAGATGCGTAACAAATATCAGGACTTTAGAGACAACCACGATCCTAAAAACCACCTGAACGATGACACTCCGATGTGTGAACGTAATGAAGTAAATTACATCAAATCTGAAGAATATCAAAACCGAAATTCTCATGATTCGTACTCTCATCAATCCTATCATGATCCTAATGATTCCGAAAAATCGCTCACAGAATTAAACAATGATGTGAGAAATGATCTCGAAGATTTCAAAAGATGCGTCAATAGCATGAGAACCATTCATGATAAACTTTTTGATCGAGACAATGGTAAAACCACCGGTGTTTTACCTAACAAAAAGTCTAAACCTATCAACCAAGAACCTCAATCTAAAACTGATTTTGAAAGATTAATGACTAAATTCTTGGATGATCAAAGAGTTACAAATATGTTTTTTAAAAACAATGTTAACGATATGATTTTAAAAATGAGGCAAAATGAAAAGAATTTCCAAATTAAAATTAAAATGATGGAAAGAAAAATGGATGAGTGGTCGAAATCTCAAAACATATCTTTAGAACAAACCGATCAGACTAAGCCTCCTCCTCCTCCTCAAGCTCAAACCAAACAAGTGAATGCCATATTCACCAGGAGTGGAAAGTCCGATGATTCCCTGAAAAATAAAAAAGATCCACCACCTCCTATCATCGTCGACAATAAAACTGAAAAAGATAAACCTATTAAGAAATCGAAAGGAAACTATCACGTGGTCAAAACAGAAGAACATCCTTTCCGTGAGTACATACCAAAAATACCATACCCTAAACGTTTAAATGTGGATCATTCCCACTTGAATCGTATCATTAAGGAATCTTAAATCAAGTTAAAGTATAATAATAATAATAGTAGTAATAGTAAATAATAATTTAAAAAAACTAAAACTAAAATATAAATATATATATATATATATATAAATTTTTTTTGCAGTTTGATAAGTTGATGTGCATGGGCCCGTGTATTTCTCACTTGATTTCTGCATCCAAAAAGAAAATTTTTGAACTTTGTGGGTTTGTTCGCTGGAAACCCTCACGAGACTATAACTCATCCACTCGGGACACCGAGGGGTTTAAAGGCTTGTTACATGCGCTAAATGCAACCGTGGTGCCGAAGACAGTGCCGCTTTTGGTTGTTTTAAATGTTTTCTTGTAAGTTTGTCTATTTTGGCATTAAGTGGTAGCTATGATGTGGTGGTTGGCATTTTACACTTGGAGACTTATATAATTGGAGCATTATATTATGTGACAAATGGGATTTTAGCAGGTTAGTTAAAGCCTGTATAATTCAATTTATGTGTGTCATTATATGTTTTATGTGTTTTATATGTGTACGAGAGGGAAGTACATGAGTGATGAATCTATGGTACTTGTGGAAATGAAATCATTTGAAAGCTTTGCGTACTTTTACAAATGTCGTGTACTAATATTCTGTGGTACGTACTCTGTAAATTGAAATTCATATTATATATATTAGTTTAGTATATAAAGATTGTAGATAGTAACTTTTCTATTTTTAAAAAATAGTTAGAATACGAATCTTAATTTGAAACCTAGTTAGACAATTCAAAGGTTTTAGCAAAATAATTAAAGGTTTTTTACTTAGAATTAAAAGTAAATTTAATAATAAATAAAGTAAAATAAAAAAGATATAATTAACAGGAGTAGGATTGTGTGGGATCGCCGAACAAAGGAAGAAAAAAAAGGGAAAGAATATCAATTTGATTACAACCTTGTTATATTGTAATTATCTTTTTTTTCCTAGCCTATAAATACAAAATCATAACTTAATATCAAAAAATCACTTTTTTATTCTGCATCCACTCTCCTAGGACCGTCAACAACACAAAGAACAAAAGTGGGAAACCAAAAAAAAATTTAGGGTTTTGATTTTCAAGAGTTTAAGGTAGATATTTTCTAAATCTTTTTTTCAATCAATTGATTTTATTTAACGAACATCATTAAGGGATGGATTTGAAGGGTTAATGTAAATAACTGTATTTTAAGAAGAGGTTTGATCATCAAAAATTATTTTAGGGTTATTAATAGGGGATATGGGTACGTTAAATTGGGTTAATTATGCTAAATTCAGAATAGAAATCTGGACAGAATTTTAAGTCATCTTGCGAGAGCCATATCTCAGTCATACAGATAGCTTTTATTGATTTTATTGAGCCTAAAATTAACTACAGAGAGTCTACTTTCCAACCTAAGTGGTTTAAGGAATTAAAAGTGAGTGAAAGTTAGTCAAATTAATCAAACAAGATTCGTTGTCAAAACTGAGTTTTCGGGGCAGATTTTAAGTTTTGTTTGTGAGGTCAAAAACCATATCAAAACGTCTTTTTAATTAATGGGCTTGCTACTGTAGCAAGTTCATGATATTTATAATTTTCTAGAATTTTTGAAGGTCGTATCAGGTCAAATTCTGGACACTGTGATGTTGAATTTTTATAAAATGGTTACACTCACTATTAGTTTTATCCAAAAATCGTAGAATCTCACAACTCATTAGGGAGATATGGGATGTGATGAGAAGAACCAATTAGGTGTTTAAGTATTTTATTTAGAGTCATCTTGTGACTATAAAAACTGAGTAAAAAGCAGAAAGTTGAGAAGTAAAGTTTGTGAGGTAATTTGAGGTTAGCAAGTATGAGGAGTATATAGAAGAGTTGAATCAAGATAGGATATAGAGTATCCATCCATGTGGTAGAATACACATGCTTGGCGCTTCGTTTCGCGCCATATCCTTCATAATTTAGCAAAGCACTTATAAGCCCCGGGGAGTTTTAATT
The DNA here is from genome assembly GCA_026074375.1 of Tanacetum coccineum. NCBI lineage: Eukaryota > Viridiplantae > Streptophyta > Magnoliopsida > Asterales > Asteraceae > Tanacetum > Tanacetum coccineum. Next base: position 4,084 of record BQNB010135379.1, on the reverse strand, counting down.
TTACTCATAATGCTCTACTTAAGTGTGGAGGAGCTCTCGCTCCTCAGAAAAAAAGACAACATAATGGAATCACTCAAGGATAGCTCCAACGTAGCTATATCTCTCTATGCCCCGGGAAGTACCGTTTTCCCTTAATTTTCCCTATTTTATATATTTATCAGTTCTCACATTACGAGCAATGTTCAACTTAAGTGTGGAGGGGTATCAAATAGAAAAAATTAATCATGTCCCTCAATGTTTGCCCTACAGAAATTTTCAAATTTTCCAACTGATATTTTAAACGAAAATCTTAATATATATATATGCTTTCAAAATTAAAAAAATGCTCTTAGTAAGGCAAATCCAACTAGATTGATATTTTAACTAGCACAAAATCAACCCACTAAAATTGTGAGAAATTTAGCCTTAAAGAATTTGGGTATCCATCTTTGATACCCAAGATAATTTTTGCCTTTAGCTTGTTCGAGTTAGGGTTTGAATGCAGTCATATGTGTCTATTCCGTCATTACGGATGTGTACGTATGGTCTTTGTCGCCTTTTCTAGAACATTGGTATTGGTATAAATTTATATGAGTGGGACGGTAATTTAGTAGCTCCAGAACTTGTGCTTGATCATCATTTACTAGACCATAGTGTGGTTAATTTATAGACAAAGTTGTATTATAAGAGGTGAAATAAATCCCTATGCAATCATGTATCTGCAACACTCGCTTTTAGTGTTGAGATCCCCAAAGTATCCCAAGAACAAGAAAAATATGCTCGATGAAGAAGAAGTTTTGTGCCAGCCTTAGTTATCGCAGTTTCTGGAATTCAAAAAAAGAAGAAAAAAAGAAGAAAAAAAAGAGAAAAGAAAAAATAGTAAGAGTTCAAAGTATAAGGCAAAGTTTTGGCACATGGAATCAAGTATCTGCTATTCACCCTCATCGTTATCACATTTTGCCTCTTTGAGATTTTTGTCTAGGTGCACACTCCGCAATGGGCATGTTTATGTGTCTAGTACAAGCATATGGTAGCGACCTAGATTATGTCTGTGCAATTGAGTAACTTCACAAATATAAAACCCTATATGAGTGACTCGTGTGAATTCAAAAACAAACACTTTCCCTATGTGAGGTGCTTTATTATATGTCTATGCCTAAAAAGTTATAAAACTGGTAAACACTTGTTAATTCTAAAATGAATTTTTCTCAATGTCATGATAAATGATCTTGTTTTTTTTGCTTTAATTTCTTGAGGGCAAGCAATAGCTAAGTGTGGAGGGATTTGATAACGCCTAAATTATACATGTTTTCGGCAGCGTTATTTGCATTTATTTAATCATTTCTCGTGAACTTTCGATACTTAATCAAGTATATTTGCTATTATATGTTCTAGGTACATGTCGTGGAAGAAAACACAAAGAATTGAATCTTAAACAAAGAAATAACTCAAACTCAGAGCTTCCCAACACATGTTCACTGTTTTGGTCGTAACTCGGTCATACGGTCTCGAATTTAGTTGATTCAAGCGGCCACGGAAAGAGAATTAAATTATATACAACTTAGAAAAACATCCAAGAACTGAAGTATTACCAAGATTGCCGGATTTACTATTAAGTACAACATATTTTATGGAGAAACAATTAATTTGCGAATCTGGTCCATAATCCGTCTACATTCATTCCCAACTTGGTCCCCAAGTTACCTTTACCCTATAAATACCCCCTATGATGCTTGGGACGAAATCATCTCTTATTATATCATCACATACAAATCTCAAGAAGAAGATCCAAGAAAATGCCAAAGTACGACGCACTTTTCTCTAGTGCGCCGCACTTCTAATCGTGTTCCCAAAACCGTCGGACTATATTTCTTGTGTGCCGCACTTTCGTTCAAACTTACCAAGGAAACGGTTAAAGTCCCAATAAATTCTAAGTGCATTAACTCCCTAAGTGCGCCGCACTTTTTCTCAAGTGCGCCGCACTTCTACTCGAAATCAGCCTATAAATAGAGAAGGATTTCTCTCATTTTACACACCTCCACAACAATTCTCTCATCACCCCACACCATCTAATTACGAATTTCAAGGGTGGTGACAACACCTTAAGGGTTCGGGTCGATTGGATTCAATAGCTTGGGTTTTATTATAGTTTTCGTTTGGGAGAACTAATTGTCGAATCGTTGATCTTGTAAACATTGGTATTATTTCTACAACTCTTTTAATATGAAGTATTCTGAATTCATAATGAATGTTATGTGTTTTGTTACTTTGATTATGGAGTAGTGTTCTTATGTTTGTTTTGGCATAATGTGATCTTGGATATGGAGTGTTTGGGTATGTGTTTATTGAATTGGTAAAACATATTTTATATAAGAAAATATGCCGAAAGGTTTCTTTTATATATGTGTTGTATAAATCCATCTAATATATTGGTTTTAATAACTTATAAAGGCCGAAAGGATTTGTAGTTATTAATCGATATAATCACTAGTTATATTTAAAGGCCGAAAGGATTTATAACTTGTGATAACTCTATTTTAAACACTATTCCAAACACTTCCTTATCTAAGTGATCATTGACTAAACAAACATACCTTAATCATTTGATTGAATCATCTTTTAATAGCTTTCTTTGCATTATTTAATATATGCTTGTCTTGGTTAATTTGATCCGTGACAATCTTATTAACCTTAGCACCTTAATTACAAATTGTGAAAACTTCAATTCCCATGGAACGAACTGGACTTACCTAAAGCTATACTATACACGAACGGGTATACTTCCTGAGTGTTGTGTTTTAGTAAAAATCGGTATTTCTAGTATTATAAATTTAAAACTTAGAAAACACACATCAGTGGTCCCATTTGGTTGCTAGCACGATAATATGGGTCTCCTTGAGGACGGTATCCGTTACCTCCTTGATTGTAGGTCCCTACGGCTGCACAAGCATCAAAAGTGTTTCCACCGGTGGCAAGACACTCACAGTAGGGATGTGGTCCACCACAAGTAACACGAGTCTCTTCTATGGCTCTCACGGTAGCTTGTTGAGTAGCCTTGTTCATAAGTACTAATTCCTTAACGATCTCGGTAAGAGCGGTAACATCCGGAGAAGGAGATGGAGAAGAAGTAGTAGTACTCACTTTTGAAACAACCAGTTTGTTTCGTGAAATACGTACTTTTAACTTATTCTCAATGATCGTCAAAGCATCTCGAGGAGTACGGTTCAAAAGATTTCCACCAGCTGCTGCATTTAGAGAATCTTGATCTGTAGGAACCCGTTTAATCACTTCACTTCATAACCCGAAACCTGAATCGAAGAAACTAGAGAGAGAGAGACTCGAAATGTAGAGAGAGAGATGAGAGAGAGTTGAGAGAGAAAAGAAATTTAGATATATGAAAAAGATAAAAACTAAAAACTTAGATATTTTCATATGAAAATATCTATATATATATTTAGATATTTTAGAAAATATCTAAATATATATATATACCCCTACACATTTAATGTGACGCGCGGGATATATAACTAGGACCCGGGCTCGGGTTTTGCTTTGGGATTAAACCCAAAACATATACAATATTAGATTAACTATCGAGCCCGATTCCCGATATTATTTTGTTACAACGTTGACTAAATAAAGACCGAAGCTCCATCGTAGAGTGACCGAGCTTCCTTGTTCGACTCAATAAATTGAGGCTAACAATCTCCCCCGAAGTGAGGTCTTGAACACGGGAACGAGCTTCCTTTATTGACTCAATAAAATTGAGGCTAACACTCATCCATCCCCGCATCCTTCTTAGACTTCAATAGATTCACCAAGGGGAAGTCTACGTCCTCAAGGGCTTTAACCGCGTCAATATAATTTGCTTTGGCAGCCTCCGGGTTGTAAGCATCAACCATAGAAAGACTTCTACTGGTAGAACCATGCTCATGACCAGCCTTCAAACCCGCCTGCATACCAAAGTCAACGGCCCGGCCTAAAGCGTGACCCAGAATACCTTGATACTCAGAAGACTTTAAACAATTGAGGGGAACAAGCTGTACTCCATGGGACAGCAACCACCTTCGTCCGGCCAAAGTAGTCAAGTAGGTGGGATAAAATT